>JAOANU010000030.1:0-120865 GCA_034387635.1 Rhodosporidiobolus odoratus
ATCCAGCCTCTCCCAATCGCCACTCCTGCGCCCACTCTTCTTGAGCACCTTCAACCCGCTAATCTCCATCTCACCCCCCGCGACGGCCTTGCACATGTCCCAGACCGTCAACCCCGCAACGCTGACGGCGGTTAGAGCCTCCATCTCGGCGCCGGTCGGACCAAAGCATTCCGCCGTCGCTTCGATGCGCAGCGAGAGAGACGACGGAACGGGCGAGAGACGAACAGAGATGTGGGAGAGGGAGAGAGGGTGACACAGGGGAATGAGGAGAGAGGTCTGCTTTGCCCCCATCAAGCCGGCGAGTTGCGCGATGGACAGGACATCGCCTTTCTTGGTCTTCATGGTCGCGTGATCACCAAAGTCGATGAGGTCCCAAGTGGTCCGATTGAGCTTGATGTAGCCGACGGCGGTGGCGCTACGAAGGGTGGGCTCCTTGCGAGAGACGGACACCATCGAGGCTTTGCCAGTGCGAGGGTCGACATGGGTGAGGTGCGGTGCGGTCTGCGAGATGGGAGGCGCTGGGGCAGGTGCAGAACGATCGGCAGGAGTCGGCTCAGGAGGTTCGGAAGCTAGAGACGGCAAAGGCGCAGGCGGAAGCGAGCCGCTGTGATCACGGGGAGGAGACGGAAGGCGAGAAGGAGCAAAGTGAGAGAAGGAGCGAATGCCGAAAGTTGAGGGAGAAGATGCATCGGCGGAATGCAGGAGATGGAGGGGAATTCGAGGGGCAAAAGGTGGGGCGCGGGCTGTCCGGGATGTACTCGTAGAAAGGAGCGTCGGGGTGCCGGGAAGTTCCAGAGGGTGCTGAGAGAGCGTGGAACGGGTGTAGGCCGGCACATAGTCTGTACAAGACAAAAAGTTCAAGGGAAGACAGTCAGCAAACCGCCCGGAACGACTGCTCTCTAGGCCGACAATGTTGACCAAGGCGACAATCACGACGAAAAGGGGCTCACCTGTTCCCAGAAGAACCGCACAGTCAGCCCTCGTACATCCACAGAACGGCCTTACCCGCCAATACCGACCATGGCCCCCATCTTGCCGTTCGCTTAGGTTAGATCAAAAGATGCGAGGTCAGCGACAAAGATGTGGCGAGAGCGGCGACAAGGGACGTTTTTCCCGTCCATCCCGTGGGGGGTTCACCGTCAGAGAAGCTGTCTGAAAGGCAGTGCACTTCTTGCCATTCTACGTCAAGGAAAGCAGCTCAAGACAACAAGGGAAGAGGGAGAATAGGATGCAAGGGCACGGAAAGTATCTAGGTCAGAGGTGAATGTGAGGCAGAAAGACGATGGGATGTGTCCTAGCTGAGGGGAGGGTTGCTGATTGTAGCGAAGGTTTCGAAACAAGGACGGGCTACGACTCCTCCGAATCAGAATCGGCGTGGACGGGTTCTTCCGGCGCGAAAAGCATCTTCTTTGAGGCATCATAGACAGCATCTGCGGCAATAGCAAGATCAGTGACAAATCTCACGCAATTGAAAGGGACGGTAGGTGTTGGGGGCTGCAGGTTGCAGTGCGGAGGAACCGACTGGAATAGGAAGAATACGGATGGTGTCGCAGCAGGGAAACAAGGAAGACAGGCACGCACATGAGATGGCAACGGCAGGAACAACCTTGACAAGTGTCGGTGTGAGGCCTGCGAAAGCAAGCTGGTCAGCGGAAAACAGCCGAGTTAGAAAAAAAAAAGACCCACCCTTGTAGAAACCCCTCCAACCTTCTCGCTGATAGCACTTCATTGCAGCATCTCGAATGCCAGTGTAGGTCTGCGGGTGCGCCGGGGTGCCCTGGGCTTGGAGTCGAGTGCGTACGAGATTCCTGCGCGGAGAGATAAGAGGGTCAGCCTCGTGTGAGGCAAGGCGCGGCACACATGCGGGAGCTGTAGGACATGGAAAAGAGCTGCGGCGGAAACAGGCCGGAAAGAGCGGCGGGGCAGGTGTGAGGGGAAAAGGTGGGATCGTCCGAGAGAAAAAGAAGGGCAAGAGGTGAAAGCGAGAACAAGGAGAGCAAGCTCACAAAGGGTAGACACCTGAATGAGGAAGCACACCAGTCAGCCACAGTACTAAACAAGGATCGCACAGAAAGGTCGACGCACTGGAAGCCCCGACTCCGCCACTGAGAGCACCAAAGCACAAACTCCCCGCAATTCCCGGCTCTTCCCCTGCCCACTGAGTATACGCAAGCTTGATCCCCTCGAACGTACTCATGTCGATGGCAGAATAAGGGAAGACGCCGATGAGACCGGCAGGAAGACCGCGGAAGTAGAAGCGAAGACCGCCGCGAGACCACATGTCACGGGCGGTTTGCAAGATGAGGGCATTGCCGCGGGCGGAGGAGGAGCCGGAAGATGACATGACGCGGGTCTACGGGGTTAATCACAAGTGAGCGGGAAAGGAAAAGAAGGGATTGAACGAAAGAAACCCGGCGCACCTTGAGCGACTCGATGGGGTATATACCTGCGGGGCAAAGCGTGCAAGGTCAGGCGACATTCAGCAGCTTCGGGCATACATCAGGCGGAGGCATGGGCCAAATCGATGTGCGGCCGTCAAAGCGCGTCCAAGAAACAAAAAGACCGTACAGAACTGGCTCATAACCCCACCAATTCCACCCGCCATGAACCGACTCGAGTTGCTGATCATGGTTTGATCCGGCACCTTGTCCCAGTACTGAGCAAAGACCCGCTTGGCAGATTCGTAGGAAAGGAACTTGATGGCGGATTCCTGCGCAACAGTAGGCAGTCAGCCAGGAAAAGACGGAAGCAAGAACGATAGCGAAACGCACAGGGAAGATCTTGACGATATTCAGCCCGTTGCCCGTCCAGAACGCCTTGATGCTCCCGCCTTGCTGGTAGACTGCCTTGACAGCGTTGACCAGTGAGCCGGCGCCGGGTCGTGGTCGTTTCCGGCCTTTTTTCACCGCGTCTCGCGCAGCGTCGGACGGCGAGGCGGTAGAAGTCGGCGGCGGAAGAGGGGAGGACGGTGACGTGATGAGGTAAACTTTGAGCCGATCGAAAGGGGCAGTCGCGGTTCGAGAAACTGCAAGATGTCGCCAACGGGGCGGAGGTAATTGCGGACAAGAAAGTGAATGGGGTGGATGGACCAAAGTACCGGCGTCAGCGATGCGCCATCTCGAGATACGATCGGAAGGCGCGCGATCTAGAACAGACACCGCGACGACCATGGAGGAACGCACCTGCACCCGCCATTCCACCGGCCAACAAGAACTTGCCCGCTCCCGCAAACATTTCCTGCGTCTGATCAACCTCCTCTTCTTCCTCCGCATCCTCCCCGTCGTGTCTCTCGTCGTCCGCCCCTATCCGCACTTCCTCCGCCTTTCCCGCTGTTGACGGTGGCGAGGACGGCGGCAAGGACGGCGGCGAGGACGGCGGCGAGGACGGCGGCGAGGACGGTGGCGACAACGATGACGACGACTCGGAACGAGAGGAAAGCACGACGCCACTCTCCTCGTACTCCAGGGTCTGACTCGTCACCGTTCCACCCAAATTCTCGTGCTCCATGACCTGTACAGCCTTTTGCCTCGCCCTCTCCTTCTGTTCCAGCGCCTGCTTCTCCCGAGCGAGTCCAGCCGCCCACTGACAGTCAGAGGCGGGTGGCGAGTCGGCGCGGAGATCTGAGCAGGATGGCCGGGGTGAAGGCGGTGGTCGAGATGCGGGCGGAAGGGGTTTTGTCGACGACGAGGGAGAAGAGCGGAGCTTGTTCCAGCCGGTTTTGCCGCGTCCGACCACGACTGTGACTCACCGTGCGAAGTAGGTGTAGACAAGGTAGGAGCGAGAGCGGGGGGGAAGCGAAGTAACGGCGCGATGGGGAAGAGCAGGAAGGAAACAAGTTAGTTCGTCGGTGTTTGCCTACAGCAAGGGTGTGCGTCGTGCAGTCTCATAGGTGAAGAAGGTACTCACCATCACCGTCCTGTGTTAACCGCGACATTGACGGTCGATGTAGGTGCGTCGACTGATAATATCGCCAGATCTCCTTCATGGTCGATGGCCGAGGTAGTAGCTGCAAAGCATCGCGCTTAGTCTCAGCAATCAAGGAGAAAGAAAGGCAGTGCAGGAGCAGGACCATATGGCTAAGCGAGAACATGCCGACGCACCAGTAGAAAATCTCGCCACTCGTCAAAGCTAATCACACCATCCCCATCCCGGTCCACCGTCCGCACAAACTGCTCAATCGCCTTCGAGTCCTTGATGTCTATCCCAGCTCGCCTGCACGCTTCCCTCACCTCGCCCGTTCCTAGCCTCATATTGCCATCGTGGTCCAGCTCGCAGAATGCCTTCCACAACTCTTGCTCTTTCTGCTCCGCATAGCGCTCGAAAGCTGCCCATCGTAGTCGCTTGAGAGCGGATTGACGCTCACCCTCGACAGCGGACGGTCCAGATGTCGAAGAAGTGGTCAGAGAAGACGACGAAGCGACGGAAGACGGCGAAACAGAATTGGCGACCGACGCTCCGCACTTTGACCAGAGTTCGGAAGTGTATAAACGACAAGCGTCGTCATACGAGGGTGTAGATGAAGATGTGGAGGTGGATGAGGAAGGCGAGGGTGAGGCGGATGGAGCAGGTATCGAGTCGAACAGGCTTTGAAGGCGAGACAGGCGCTTTACCGATCCTTCGTGTTTTCGGTACTCGGCGAGCGAGGTAGGTTCGCTATCGCTAACTCTCGAGGTTGACACTTGTGGCTGTTGCGGTTCTGGTGGAACTGGCGGCGGAGAAGACCGGAGGGACACGCGAGGGTCGTCTATCGAAACTGAGGGGTGCGAGGGCGGAGAAGTTGCGAGGTAGAAAAGATCGGACCGCGACGGCGGAGGTGGAAGCGAAACGAGGGCGGGAGGGACAGGATAATCTGGCAGCGGAGGAGGAGAGTCGTCATCCGGAGACGCTATCGTCGCAGCAGTCTGCGGAGAGGAGCGTCAGCACAACGGCGGAGCAATGAGAAGGAACGACGCACCGTCATGAGGGGAATGCGGGCAGGCTATACTGCGGTGGATCGGGGTGTTGGTCGAGGTGGAGAAGTGGACGCGACTGCTCGCGTACGAAGGACGGACGAAGTGATCAGTGGGCAGCTGTACGAGAGTCTGATATGTGCAATACTGCTCTAGCGGCCAGTGTCCTGCGGCCGTCGGAATAGGTTGTCGCTGTCGCCAATCCAACCGAACAGCGTAACGTCTGCCCAACTCGGACGCGGCTCTCCGCGTGATGGCGGAGGGAGTTCGGGTGAGCCAGTGCAGCGTGGAGCAGGGAATGCTCACCCTTGAACGGGTTGTGATCGTTGCAACCGGAGTGACGGCAGTTGCTGGGTTGAATCAAGTTGAAGCCGCTCACCCGACGGAACAAGCGTGGTGGGGCTGACTCGACGCTGATGTGAACTGTCTGCTGTTGAGTATGACCTGTGAATACGAGCGGAACGACGGCGACAGATTCGACGAATAAGAATGAGTGCAGAAGCGAAGGAAACAACTTGGAGCGAATTCATCTCAACTCTCTGCGCGATTGCCTTGCCTTGACCGCCGGACAACCTCGCTAGATCACTATCAGCCCCGTTTGAATCTACCCAACGTCCGTCAACTCTCACGCGCATCACCCGCAGCCATCGCAGGCGCAGGAAACCCTCCTCTCGACCCACGAACGCCCTGCTACACCCTTGCATCGTCATGGTAAGCCTGGTCGTTCACCCGAGAGACTCTGTTGTCTCGCCGAGCGATGCCACCTACGACCGGCCGCATGTCCCGACCACATCCGGGTCATCATACGCTGCCTACCTCTTGTGGAGCACAACCTCCTTGGGTATGCAAGCACCATTCACCGGCAGTACACTTCAGCCCTATCCCTGCATGCATCGGGAGGAACAGGACACGGCATGGACATAACTCTCCCTGCCTTCTTCCGCCGTCGCTCACTCTCTTTTCTTTCCCTCCCTCCTTGGCGGCAGATTCTCCGATCCACTACCCAGTCCTGTCTGCGTCTCCCAGCACGTTTTTCGACTGTACAATCGCGGCCAAACTGGCCTTCCCCCGCTCCGCAGCCTCGTCGCGCCTTCTCCCTTTTCCCTGCCGCGATGCCTCCACCTCCGCCTGACCCAGTGCCAGCGACACCCTCGGTCCCTGTCAAACCCGTGCTCACCGACCTCTTCGCCCCAACTTCCCTGCCTGACCCAACCTTCTTCGAGCCCTTGTCCGCCGTCTTCCTCTCCCTCCCTCCGACCTTCTCGCTCAGCTATGCCGCCTTCATCCCCCTCTTCACCCTGTTCTACCGATCCGCCACCACCCTGCCGATCACGCTCTGGCAGCGAAGACGGACGAAGCGCTTCGCCGAAGTGGTCATGCCGCTCGTGCGACGAAAACAGGCAGAGATTGCTTTGCAAACCAGGGACGAATGTAGGAGGGCAGGCAAAACTTACGAGGAGTATCAAAAAGTGTTCAAGAAGAAGGTCCGTCAGGCTCCTCTGAGATTCCTTCCCTTGTCGACGTGTATTGACGCTTTCCCCCTGCAGGCGAAAGAAGCCGCGTATGCGCTGGCCCGTAAACACTCTTGCTCTCCTCGCCTCACTCTCATTCTCCCGCCACTCTTTCACATCCCCATCTTCATCACGGCGACCCTGGTCCTTCGCGATGCCTGCGCTCGCGCAACGTCCCTTCTCTCCGTCACGACCGATTCTCTTCCCTCTCTCCTGACCGCCTCGCCCTCTTCGCAACTCACGACGACCGCCCTGTCCCACTTGCAAGATCTCGCTGCCACCTCCTTCCTGTGGTGTCCATCGCTCGCCCTCCCCGATCCGACCATGTTCCTCCCTCTCTTCGTCGGCCTCGCCTCGCTCCTCAACGTCGAAGTAACTGCCCGCACTCGACGAGCCACCACGAGCGCGGCCCAGGCTCTCGATCGCCCCGCAGCGCCCGAACAACTCGCCTCGAGCCAACAGCAAGGCGGCGGCGTGATCAGCGCTGCCGAGAAACGGCGGTTCGTCGCTCGACGAGCGAGGGAAGGGGCGCCGGTCAATGTGAGAGGACTGGCGACGTCTGCGAACCCGACTGGGGCTGGGTCTGGGTCTGTGACGGCGGATGTGGGCGCGGGGATCAGGGACGATAGGCAGCAGAGGAGGGTGACGAACATGTTGAGGGGGGCGGCAGTGGCGTTCATTCCCTTGGCGGGCATGGCTCCGAGTGTACGTGGTCCAACCATTCTTCGTACCCTCATGGTAGCCTGGATGTACTGTACTGACCACCGTCGGCTTTTCTTCTCCGTGTCCCCGTACCCTCTCCGTTATAACGGCGGTCCACTTACGTCTCCGTCTCTCATACAGGCCGTGTGCATCTACTGGGTAACATCGAACCTCTTTACGCTGGTGCAGAACTTGACGCTGTGGTGGATAGATAGGAGTCGGCAGCAGCAAAAGCGAATGGAGCATATTCTGATAGGAAAGGCGGTCAGGAAATGATCAATCAGCTCTGTGTGCAACGCAGGCTGCACAGGCATGCTCATGAGTGTGTCAGGGAGAGCAGGCAGTGCCCGTATACGAGTAAATGCATTCATTCTCGGAGACGGGAGCCGACTTCGGCTTTCTCTCTCGCCTCCACTCTTGTTATCTCACTCTGCTCGATCTCGTTGAGCAGCTACAAGACTATCATGGACGACACTTTCAACTTGACTGGACTGCTCTCCCCACTGCCCAACCCATCCAGGGGCATACAAGATGAGAATCAACTCGCCACTTCTTCATCAACTCGGCGTCAATTACAAGCCATGGAAGACACACCGACGGGAACGGAGCTTGCCCACCATCTCAGTGAACTCGCCAAGGCTCGCCTTCCCTCGCCGCTTAAGGGGTAGGTTGCATTCGTCGTTTGCCTTTCACTTCCGACTGGGTTACCTCAGCAAACGAGATCGTCTAGGTCAAGTTGAACGCAGGATGACAAGTTGCAGGCTACGAGTCGAGGTGGCTGCGTGCTGGGTCAACAAGCAGAACTATGCGACAGCCGGTACTGACAGCGACAACCTGGTCTTTCTTGCCGACTCGCAGCCTGTACAAGTACTTCAACCGCCCAGGAATGCTCATGTTCGGTACGCGCCTCGTCAAGCATGTCCATGCGGCAGAGGCTGACCCTTCTTCTCTCGCAGCCGGCGGTCTCCCACCTCCCGAATACTTCCCTTTCGTTCGTTCCCTTCCCTTCCTACGACCCTCCTTCTCGCCAGCTAACCGCCATCCTTCTTTAGGAAACCATTTCTGCAACCTCTCTCGCACGCAACTCGTACCGTGCAACGGATATGGGCGTCGGCGCATGGCTCATGAGCTGGTTCAGCGGAGGGAAAAAGACGGATGCTTGGACGATCAACAAGTTTGAGGAGGACAAGGCCAAGGTGCAGCTGAGCGTGGCGTTGCAGTATGGTACGTCTGCTTTAAACCCTCACCATACTGTGCGGGAAAAACCTGCCCTATTGGAGCAGCCTCTTGCCGCGTCTCTTCTTCGCATTTTTCGCATTTGCCTCCTTCCGCCTTAACCGCTCTCCTCGCACGTGGTCCCCCTCTCGTATGGCAAGCGTCACGTAACTTCGTGGCACTGGCTAACGTCGGTGCATGCAGGTACCGCCGCTGGTCTTCCTGCCCTCGCCCAGTTCATCCACGAGTTCACCGCCAAAGTTTACCGTCCTGCCTACAGCGACTTCGCAACGGTCATCAACGCCGGCAGCACCGATGCTTGGAGTAAAATTATCACGACTCTTGCTAACCCGGGCGATGGTGTACTTGCCGAAGAGTGGACTTACCCGAGTGCTCTAGCGTACGTCGGTCTTTCTCATCCTTTAGTCTATCTGCATGACCTTCCTTACATAACAGACTGACAAGGCTACGCGGCCGCCGTACAGTACCGCCTGGCCGAATGGTATCAGGCCCGTCCCGCTCCCCATGGATGGAGAGGGAATGACGCCCGACGGAATGGACGCGCTGTTGGGTGGATGGAAGGAGGAGGAACATGGCGGCATGAAGCGGTACGTGGTAACTTTCTTGCCTCTCACGTTCTGCGGACGTCGGCCGCGCCTATTTCCCTTCTGCCCTGCTGGGCTTGATCAAATCTCTCTCTGTCGCCCGTCTTTCTCCCGAGGCCTCTCACCGGTACTGACGTCGACCTTGCTTCTCAGCCCTCGCGTTCTATATACTATTCCGGTCTGCCAGAACCCGACTGGCGCGACCATGACTCTCGAGCGCAAAAAGGCCATTTACAAGCTTGCCGTTAAATACGATGTGCTGATTGTAGAGGACGACCGTACGTCAATTATCTCTGCCATCGCCTGTCCGCCATCGCATGTGAGGGATCAGTGGCGAGGCTGCGGAAAAGGTTTGCAGCGTATACTGACTCTCTTCTGCCCGGTCTCCTCCGTAGCCTACTACTTCCTCCAGACCGGTCCTTACGAGCCCAACACCGCTCTGCGCGCCCAAAGAAGCCCGAAGACGAAGGAAACGGACGACGAGTTCCTCAAGAGTCTTGTGCCGAGTTACCTCGCGCTCGACACGGAAGGAAGGGTTATCCGCATCGATACTTTCTCCAAGGTCTGTCCCTTTCAGGTGCTCTCCTCTCGACTTGCGCTGACTTTGCTATAAGTGTACAGACTATCTGTCCTGGCTCACGTCTCGGCTGGACGACCTGCAACCCCATTTTCGCTGAGCGCCTTGAACGCGCCAACGAGAGTTCGACCCAGTCGGCCAGTGGGATGTCACAAGCGCTTGTCGGCAAGCTTCTTGCGGAAGAATGGGGCTTCGAGGGATACCTAAGGTGGCTCAAGGGTGAGTTTCGCGGTGACCTTGCGGTGGTCTTGCTGCTCACAGCCAGAAAGATCGCTTTCCGAGCAGTTGCCAGTACTTACGATCTTTTCCGCACCTCACGTAGGCATCAAAGCTCAATACCGCACTCGCCGCGACGCCCTCGTTGACCAGCTGCTCACTGCCGGCGGTGCTTCTCTCGAAACTCGTCAAAGCTCCAGCACAGCTGGGGACTCGACCCCGAGGTATGAAATGTGGACCGGTGCGGCAGGGAGGGACGAGAAGGGCTTCATGGGTGAGGTTAGTGAGAAGAGCCAGCAGCCGAGGAAGCTGCTTAGCTTTGTTGCGCCTGAGGGTGGGATGTTTGGTACGCATCGCTTGCCTTTGCTTCTCTCCATTCCCTCTTCTATGCTGTGCCCGATATAGAGTCATCAGCGCGAGTATGTTACGTCGTCGCTGACACGTCGGTCGATGCAGTCTGGCTCCGCGTTCACTTCTCCGAGCACAAGGACTACGGCCGCACCAAGACCTCCGACCTCCTTCAGCAGCTTTGGGAAGCTCTCGCCGAATCGACCCTGCTCACCGCACCCGGTTCCATGTTCTCCTCCTCGACGTTCGGTCCGAAGCCGGAGCAGGGTCAGGCGGAAGGGCAGGAAGTGCTCGCTGTGACGGAGGAAGGCGATGGGTTCTTCCGGATTGCGTTCTCCACGGCGACTGAGGCGCAGATGGAGGAGGCCGCCAAGATCTTGAAGACGGTCGTCAAGGAGTTCTTCGCGCAGTGAGGGGCTGAGCTAGACGGACTAGAGGAAGAGAGAGGGGGGAAAGGAGGGAGGGATTATGTATTTTTTCGCCCACCTGTCTCTTCGTTGCTTGTACAAATACGCCTCGCTTTCTTGCATTCAGTACAACGTATAGTGCACCCTGTGCCCCCGATGCTTTGTACGAAAGTGAACGTAGCTGAGTTGCCGTCGTCGTTCGCTCTTGTTTCGTTTCTTTCCCATTTCGCCGCCCTCGATCTCTCGCTATGACCGCTGAAGGTATGACAGTCGTCAACAGCGATGCTACTGCAGCGCCTCCCAGCGTGATTCCCCTTCCCGCGACTCGTCTTAGGCAAACTTCCGCCACTCTCGAATCAGACTCGACCATGGTGAACTCTACATCAGCATTAACTAGACCGTTGTATATACCTGCTATACTCCAGCATACTGGCATCAAGAACAAACATCTTAATGGCGCACTCGGGGCCAAGAAGGGAGGGGATGGTCAGGATGCATCGGGCAAGAAGAAGGGGAACGGGGCAAGTGGACCAGGAGGAAAGAGAAAGCGAAGACGATGGGAGAACGGTGAGTATCTGCTCAACTTCCTTCAGCTACCAGTTCAACTCAGATCCCTGCTGTTTTCCCCTTTTCTGACATTTCCTCCTGCAGCCCAACTCGCTGGAAATCCGCACCTTCATCGCCCTACCCGCGCCGACTTTGCTCCTGGGCCCTACCTCAAAGGGTTAAACACCACCTTTGCCCCGCCCCCAGCCACTTTCTCCCGGTCCACCTACTCGTCTCCCATTCCTTCCAGCGCTCCTTCTCCCGCTGCTCTCGCCGCCAACTCCGATAGCGGCCAGTTCAGCATGTCCCTCCGAGGTCTGCGTAAAAGCCTGCGGACAGCCCTCGGGTCGCGACATGGTACTTCACGAGCAGGAGAGGGAGGCCGGACGGAAGAAGTGCTCGAGATTATGGAGAGGGAGCTAGTGTCCTGGCTGACGCTCAGCGGACGCATTCCCGAAGGGTTCTACCACGATTCGACGACCGTGTCTCCCGCCGGGCTCGCAAGGGGCAAGCTATTAGACCCGACCCCCCTCGACGACCTTCCCATTTCCGTTGCGCCCGCGCCCTCATTACCCGACCTGCCGTCCTCGTCGACTCCTACTGAGCCCCCGCCTGCCCCTCCGACGCTCACCGAGTTATCGCGTCAGCCTCACACCCTCGTCTGGCTCGCCCCTTCCCCCCATCATCGGTACCTACTACACTCCCTCGCCCGCTACTACTCTCTCCAGTCCTTCTCTCGCCCTCTCTCTCCACTCGAGCCCGACCATCGAGTAACTCACATCTTGCGTCCGCAACTGGTGCGACCGCGTCCTTCGGGCGGTCTGAACCCGCTGGGCGGGCTAAATGCTGCGGGCAGCCTTGAAACGCCTCCTGGCACGGATTGGTCCTCCGCGGCGGGCGGGACGACCACCGAAGGTGAGCTTACAGCGACGGACAGCGAAGCCTACGAGACAGACACGGACGTTGGAAGCGTTGCGGGGGACGAAGATGGACGGGTATGGACCGCTGCTCCGGGCGGACCTTCCGCTCTGCGTACGGTCAGCACAGCTGGGACCGATGACGAAGCCGAGGCAGTTTACTCGACCGAGTCAGGTAGCGATTCAGCGCCCGGCGAAGAAGCCGAAGCGGACGCAGAACACAGCGATGGAGGAGACAATGGCGTCGACTCTCTCGCATCGTCGTTCGCCGACCTCTCTGCTGCTCCAGGTGCTGCTAGTCCGTCTCGACCGACACCTGCACCGTTCGCACCCTTCACCCCTTCATCCGTCACCCCAATCCCGTCTTTCCGCCTTTCTCCCGCCGTCGTTTCTCCCTCTGGCGATGCCACGCCCACCCGCCTCTCTCGCGCGCGAGGCCGACGCAGCTTGCCAGGTCCCGGCACAGCGGAAGAGGGGTATGCCTCTCATGCCGAATCGAGCCCGAGCAGAAGTCGGGATAGGGAGGCGGTCTCGATGAGAGAAGCAGCGGGAGGGAGGGCTTGGAAGGGCGTGCCGGCTGGGGAGTGGAGGATGCCTGAGAAGGGGTTCTTGGAGTGGGTGTTGGCAGCGTAGATCGTGCAGATTCGAAGCGTCGGAAAAGCTGCTCGCATTCTTCTTTTCTCGCGGCCTCACTGGGCATCTTTCTGCGCTCAGATCCGTACCCTGTGCGTCACATCTTGTCGTGCAAGTGTGTCAGACATACATTTGCGGCTCTCTCGCACAAGGACGCCCACCGGTCTAGTCTTGACTCGCGCTGCACGCTACACCTCGCCGTTTCGTCCGCCCTTATCTCGCCGCCGCCGACGCTGTGCAGGTACCGAGGCCTAGGACAGCTGCTCTCAAGGACGAGCGGTTCTCCCCCATTCCGACTGTTTGTCGCTTGACCGCAGGTAGTTGACCGCTTGACTGCAGAAAGTCCTTGATGGATATGCGTTCTGCCGATCTGGAAGCTCGACGGAAGAGGGTGCTGAACGGGAGAAAGGGTCAGAGAGCTCGACAAACAACAAGGAAGGGTGCGCTTCGAACAAAGGAAGAAACACCAAAGGTCGGGTAGCAACAGTGGTCGAAGACGCACCGTCTCTGCAAAGCTTGTCCGCAACTGCTGGTGAGGCATTTTTGCGTCCCGCCATACCTCGCTCAGTCCCTTAGCCTTTGCTCCCTCCGAAACCTCCGCCCACACTCGAAGGCCCTTTCGGGGCGCGCAGAATCGACGAGCCAGCTGGTGGCGGAGAAGGTGCAGCCGAAGAGGCCGGAGACGGTGTACCCGCAGTTGCAGAGGGGCGAGGCGAGCTAGTGCGAGACTCTGAGCGTCTCTTCCCACCGCGACTGGGTGAGCGGCTGGCGAGGGAGAGTTTGCTCATCCCGTTTTGCAGTTTGCTTGCAATGTCTCTTTCTTCTCCTTCTTCACCATAAATCCGTCGGCGCGCCTCTGCATACTCCTTTTCGCGTTCTGCGAGCGTCTTGTCGCCTCTCGGGGTGTTTGTGGACGACGCAAACGAGGAGGACGGAGAAGGAATGGAAGAAGTGGGGCGCCTGAGGATTTTGAGCTGAGGAGGGCCGTTGGTGGTCGCTTCGTTCAGGGCTGCTGACGGAGGTGGACGCGATGCTGTGGAGGCCGAAGTGAGGATGGAGTAGACTGGTTTGGGTGCGTTCCTAGGTCGAGCAAAGGAGCGTAAGAACGCCGTTTGACGAGAGTGTAGCAGTAGAAGTGAGACTCACGCGTCTCGCCAGAGTTTGGCGTTCTTGTGTGATTCAGTCTGCTGCTGCTCGTCGCGATCGTAGGCCTATACAGAATGACTTAGGAATAAGCGGGCGTCGACGAAGTGTCGCGGCTGAGAATAGGCTCACCGCTTCCCAATCATCCTCTGATGCCTCTTGCTCGCAGGGGGCGCTCGCGTAGTACACGCTTGTGGGCATTGGCATGTCTCTCGAGCGGAGTTGCGATGCTGAGAAAGCGGAAAGACGTCGAGAACACTTCCAACACTCAATTGTTCCCCTCTCCTCCTCATGGATCTGGCTCGGCACGCGCCTTCCACGCTTACCTGCTGCCCAGACTCCCCTTTCGATCCTCAGTGCTGGCCATACTCGTCAACCGGCTTCGCCTGTCTCATCCGTAACGGCTGGGCCAAGGCGAGGATCAGCAGATGGTGCGCGTGCCCGGACTCGTCCTCCTTGTATGGTCTGACCCTGTCTCCTGCAGCAGCGCCGCGTCAAACTCTTCTCGACCTACTGCTCCTCGCCGTGGTTTATCAACTGTATCGCGACCTTGCTCCGGGGCTTGTTTGCGACGAAAGCGTCGCTCCAGTACCCGTGTCCCTCGCATACACGATGATGAACAAGCGCATTCACGCCCTCGCCGTCCCGCTCCGGTTCTCCGCCCTCCGAGCACCTTTCTCCGATAACGCCGACTTCTACGCCGACCTTCTCCAGCACCCACACTGCCACTCCTATGTCCGCTCCTTTGGCGCCACGTTCGAGCACGAGCAGTCATCTCTCGAGTTCGCCGTGATAGGGCAGCTGTCCAACCTCAGCGAGCTCTGTGTCGACTTTCTCGCTGAACACGCCCACGGCAGCATATGGCTGCCAGACCGCTTCCCCGCACTACTCCGTCACTTACCCTCCCCTTCTCGTCTCTTGGTCCGCAGCGTCCTTGAAAGCGACGTGGAGTGGGCCCTTGGCAGTCGTTCGCCTGCCGTCGAGACCCTTTCCGTCGCACGTGATGTCTTTATGACAAAGCTGTACGAAGGCTTGCTGTCTCAATTCACGCGCCTCGTCGTACACGAGTACTCGCCGGGCTGGTCAGTGCCCTGGGGTACCCTTCAGCATCTCGAGTGCACGCCGCTTGGCGGCGGTAAGCGCCTGGTCGAAGCCGACGAATTGATTGCAGATCTCAAGATGCATTCGCAACGCGGAGTGGTACGTCAACAGATTTCATCCTCTTTTGCGCGGCTGATTCAAGTGCTTTAGCAGCTTCCGAGCCTTCGCGTCCTCATCCTCAATTTCCATCCTTTCGCCCCGCTTAGCCCACGTCATGATGCCTTCCACCGTATGCATATGATCGATCCCCTCAGATCATTGCAAAACAGCAATCTACGACATGTCTACCTTACTCGCGTTAAGGGGTTCTTTTAGCATAAAAAGAACATCCGTCTACCCTCTGTGCAGCTCCTCGGGCTCAGAGGCACATGTGCTTTGAATGAGGTATATTTGCTTTGTTACCTTCCACCGATGGAACCGCTCAGTTGCTTTAGCTTAATTCCCTGTCCGCCCTCGTGTCCCAATACCTGCGCCATTTATACCACTTTCTCCGAGTTTTCCCGAACCTCTCGCATCTCCACATCGAAGGTTACGGCCTCAACGTCAAGGCAGGAATGAACGACACCGACAAGCTCTCCCTCGCTGGCGCCGTTCCCTTGGTCTCCTCGCTCCCACGCTCGCAGCTTTAGTGGACTACTGTGCCAAATGTGGGGTACTTGACTTTCGGTGTTGATCTTGGGGAGAAAAGCGGGAGCTGCGATGGACGAGGTCGAGCCAAACGAAGGAGCTTTTGCCGTTGATTGCTGGTCGTTGTAGGGCAGATTGGGAAGACGTAGCGGGGACGGGCGCGTCACGGCGAGAAGCCTGGGGTCAGACGCAAATGCATGGGACACGATGGCTACGTCATGAGTGATGGGTGTAGCGAGGCAACGAACGTCGGAGACGCGCTGAAAAAAGTATATAGAATGGACTCGGTCAGAAAGGGAATCCCCTCAACCAACGCTACCGGTTTGCTTCGACTCCGTCCGATCTCTAGCTGGTCTTCTACGCGCTCCAACAGCTCCTCAATAGCTTGCAGGAAACTTCGCCGACGCCGTTCGCGTGTTTGTGTGTCCTCGTTTTCTCGTGCCGACCCTCATTCTCGCAAAGTAATAACAGCACAGAAGCGTACACCCGCGTGTACGCCGTCGGACCAAGCAGAGTGCCCTCAGCTTCTTCACTCGCTCTCTTCACCCGCCAAGCTCGCACCGCCTCTTGCCTCTGTTCTCCTCTTCCTTCACTAGTAGTCCTTCTTCTGTCAATCTATCTCGACTATCCGCAACCGAGGCATGTCCTGTAAGCTATCTATCTAGCTATCATCGGGCCCTACTCGTACTCTCGCTCCCGCCCTTCGCTTCCGACGCGTCTTCGCAGCTCCCTTCGGTATCTGATCCTCCACTCCCGCAGACCCTCAACACCCCCAACAAGCTTACGGTCAACCCGGAGGAGGATACTACGGACCACCACCGCCTATGCAGTATGGAGGTGGAGGCTATCCACCTATGCAGGTTCGTGTCTTCTTCCCTCCTCCCTTTGCGCTCCTCGCGGCGTAGGAAGCTGACCTCCTTGCCCCTGTCTGCCTGTACCTATCGCGACCGACGACCCCGATCCATCGCCCGACTGTGCCTATGCATTTGATAACGTCCCCTCTTCACCGCCCCCTTTCGCCTTCTTCCCTTTTTCCCGCCTCGCCTCCACCCAGCCCGGCTATGGGCCCCAACAACCCATGGTTGTCTACCAGCAAGAGCAAAAGAAGGACGATGGATGCTGTGACGGATGCTGCGGATCTTGCTGCAAGGTCTGTCCGCCTTTCGCCGTTTTCTTCAGGGATCCCTCATAGCCGCGTCGCTAGAGAGGCGCACAGCTGTCGAGGTACTACCTGGCGGTGTGGGTAGATGACTGACACTGTTGCTGTTCCTGCAGGGTTGCTGCTGCTGCTGCGCTTCTTGTTTGGTGCGTTGTCCCCAAGGTCCTCCCCCTCTGCCCGATATCATCGCCGTTTCTCCCGGTGATCTAGGGCTCTCTCGCGAGCCCGGAAACTGACTGATGATGAAAAACTGCAGGCCTGCTGCGCCTTGGAAGACGCCCTCGACTAAGGATAGATGAGCACCTGGACGGACGAGGCACGCCGGCCATGTACATTTGCGGTTCTTTACCTTCTCTCTGTGACCATAGACACTCTTTTGCTGAAGCTGGAAGGCTAGGATCTTATCTCAACCCCTAGAGTTTACGCTCGGACCTACTTCGGCGAGAGAGAATGTGCCAAACACCGCTTGGGCGCTCCAGCGCGCGACCATGTACTGATCACTTTGCAGTTTCAAGCAGCGTGTGCATGGTTTTGCTTTGCAAAGGCGGAGCTGAGCACACGATTGGTACTCACCGTGAAGCGAAGCCCTCCTTTCCGCCGTCGCCTGGCCTTCTCAAACCAGCGTTTTCTTCCTGCCTGCTCTCCCTGACCACTGCAGCTCCGCGATTATATGCTCGGCATTGATAGGTACCGACATGTATCGATTCGACTGTGTAAGCCAATGGACTACGGTGCTGAGAGGCTTCTCCGGCGTGGGCGTCAGAAGAACGGGGCTCGTTTTCAGCCGCTTCAGTCGCAATATTAGAGGCTGGCTCTGCCGCTGCTCAGTGAACATCTCAAGTTACGGTAATATCGCTGTAACAAAGACGGTCGGCAGGAGCAGATGCTGCTCCCGGAGGAAGACTACGCCTGGGCAATCTGTCTGCAAAGAATTTGCGGAGGATGTCCTGCCATCGATGCGCAGCTTCCGCCGTCAATGAAGTAGAACCCCGACAGCTAAGGTTCTGGTCAGCCAAGGCTTCGGGACGAACGAGACACCGGATTGAGTATACAGCCGGCACCTTTTGGTCTTATCCTTGGACCTCTGTCTCTTTTACGCATGTACTCCTCCCTACCCCGCCCAGACGAACTCGTCACGTAGGACGACCACGGGCTGAGCTATTCTGCTTTGTGGGTAGGGCAAGCCCTCCCCGTCAGTTTGTGTGTCCCGGTGCCTCTGAAGTTTTTCTTTGCAACTTCCCGATTCTCACGTGCCGCACACCTTGCCCATATTGAGGCATACGGGGGTAGTCAGCTCGCTTCCGCGACCGTCAGACTAGGGGACCGAGTCCAGTATTACGCATTCGGCGCGTAACCACAATGCGGAAAGATGGGTCCAGCAGAAAAGATGCTGCTCGCAAGTGGAGTTGCAAGCAGACACGGTCCCTGTTCTTACATCCCTGTCACGGTTGAGTGGCTCTCTCTCGCCAAGTTCCGGGCCGGTAGTACTCTGGAGAGCCTGCGGAGAGGCATCAATGTCCTCCCGCCGCCGAAGTTTTCTTTTCTTCGCAAGGTGTTCCGGGCTATACGTGGCTGTCGCGGGACGGTGATCCATTTGGACGTCGTTCAGCAGCTGACAGACCAAAGGTGAGGCCGCTTGCCGCCTTCGCCGCTCGGCTGATGAGCCCAACACCGCCTCTCCGCCACCTTCTCCTCCTCGTTCTTTCCCTGTTTCTTCCTCTCATTAACCTCGTCTCACTCAATCGACCCGAGACTTTCCTTAGATATGAGCTACAATAATCAATGTACGCCATACGAGTATCCATTCGACCCCGCACGGCCTCGCGCCTCTGCCACTAACTGCCAAGCACCTCACGCTCAACTCGCCCTCTCTACCTGACTTGCAGAGCAGAGCTGACGTACATGACTTCACAGATCCACAACAACCTCAGCAAGCCTACGGTAACGACGGAAAGGGTCAACAGCAGTATGGGTACGGCCAATCTCAAGGTTATGGCGGAGGAGGGTTCGGCGGCCCACCTCAAGGTCAGGCTGGCGGGTACTACGGTCCTCCACAAGGCATGTACGGCCAACAACCTCAGATGGGATACCCACAACAGGTGCGCCGTCCTTTCCACCGCCACGAAGTATCAATTTCTGGCTCGCTTGAAAAGTTGAGGCAAGATCCCAGGCTGACTTCGGCGACTTGTTTCGGGCTCTCCTTGCGCAGCCGTACGGGCAACAGCCTCAGATGGTGTATGTGCAACAGCGACCGCAAGATCAGGGAGGAGGTGCCGGTGGTTGCTGTGCCGGAATTTGTCAGTCCTTTTTCTTCCTTCGGAGCATGACTCCGGATTTGACGAGCCTTGACTGATACCTTTGGTTACGTTCCGCTTCTCAGGCGCTGCGATGGCATGCTGTAAGTTCTTCCGTCCCTGTACACGTGTCTCGCAGAGTTCTGGGGAAACTAACGCATCCTCCCATTGCCAGGCTGCTGCTTGGACATGCTCTTCTAGGTTTGGACGCGCCAGAGTGGCGGCGAAGCTGGCCTGAACGCGCTTCGGCAGGCGCAGAGCGCGCATCTGTTTATACCCTTTTCGCCCGCCCATACTAGTATCTTTTGTTCCTTCTCGTTCGGCCATAGGCGCAATCCGGTACCGCAATGTACGACTAGTTCGCGGACATGCTCGCCGTTCGTCACAAGCAAGGTTTATCACCCTGTCGAATCGCTTTCTAGCCGGTAGAGCGTGCTGTGTACACTGGCGCTTGCACGCATATTATACCTACTGTCTATAGCTGCTTCGATGCTTCTTTCTCAACCGCTCTTCATCAGAGCGTCGATCTCGTCCTGCGAGAGGCCATCCAGACGGTGGAGGAGGTATTCGACCTGTGCGGGTAAGATGCGAGAAAAGGTCATTCGGAGTCCAGCTTGAGCGAACATCACGAAGCAACACACGAGCAGAGAGAACGAGAACCACGTACCTCGACATCCTTGGTCAACGGAATGACATACTCCCTGTACAGCTTGACCACCTCATCGACATCGACCCTCTTGGCACTCTTCTCCTCCGGTACCGGTTCCCCATCGGGTCCCAACTCGGCGCCAAACCATCGAGCCTTCTTCTCGAGCCGCACGAGGAGAGCGGCTTCGACGGCGGGTTTCGTGATGAGCGATTCGAGGATGGGGGGGTTGGGATTGAGGATGTGAGGGATGAAGGAGGAGGGCGAGGACAGGAATTTGGATTCCGAGACGAACATGCCTGAGAGCGGGAAGAGGGTGCTTGGACCGTCAGTCAGGACCCACGCAATCCGGAAAGACGGCTGAGAGCGGCGAGTAGGCGAAACACGTAGCGGGAGGAAAAGCAGCGGTCTAGAGACGTACCGCAGTGAATCCTCCTCGAGATCGCCTGCAAGCACTCGATATCCCGAGTGCCTGCACTGCCATAGTTTCCGTCATCGTTCTCTTTTCCAAGCTTGGCCGTGACGGCCTTGGTGATGGCGGGCACGATGCTGTCGACGTAGAATTTCGAGATTTCGGGGTTGACGTTGATCTTGGTTGGGTCATAGAGCAGGGGCGGGTAGTCAAGCGGAGGGAGTATCGGAGCGGGAAGCAGGGCGCGCGCGGTGAAAGGGTGTTCGTCCGGGCTGCAACGGCGAGAGTCAGTCGAGTGGAGAGAGAAGAGTGGCAAGCGGCAAGCAGAGCGAACCTGTCGTAGCGGCGAACTTTGGCTACAGATGTGAGCCACGTCAGTTTGCATGTTATGGTCGAGGCAGGGGATGTGGTGGAAGGCGTACCGTGGCTGGTTTCTGTCTCCTGGAAGAGCCATTCAAGCCAGCTGCCCTGGAAACCGTCGCGGTGAAGTACCTCCGCGAAGCCGTCCTTGGTGTACATGCGTGGATTGTGAGCGAATTGGGCGCGTTCAATGAGCACTGGGGGAGAGTAGAGGGTTAGATCTGAGTTGAGAAGGTGGGGAGAAAAGGGTCAATACGAACAGAAGATGATGGTGTCTTCGAGGCGGCTAAGGGTGCGACGGATCTGAGATACAGATCGGATTTGGAAAGCACGAGTCAGAATGAGCTTCCGATGGCTGTGAGAGGAGTGAGAGTAGTTTAAAGTACATTGTCGAGGTTGAGGGGATGACCATCCTCGTCCCTTGTCATGAAACTGCAAGTCAAAGGGTATGGTCAGGTAGCTGTAGTCCGCTGGAACAGGCTGAGCTAGTCAGATCTACTTCATGTTGAGTGTACGGGTGTGTGTAGTTGGGACAGAGTTGAACTTAGCCGTGGTGAGAATGAAGTGGTTCCTTCCCTCTCTCACTGCTTTCGCTCTCGCTCTCGCTTGATTAGGTCAGGATGTTTGCCAGGAGTCTACTCAGGACAGCACGCCGCGCACCTGTAAGCTCCCCCTTCCCTTTACTCGCGTCAATCTGAGCCACTCGCTCTCATCAAAGCGGATCCAATCGCCAACTCGCCATCTGGTAACACCGCACACGCCTTCCGAGACTACGGCGACAGTAGCACCCGTCTCTGACTGTGTGCAGACATGTGCGGGCGCTTGAATCGGGCGCAGTGGTGCTTTAACCGATGAGATGGACCCCGGTCGAACCGCTGCTCTCCAGCATCGGTACACTCAGTTGGTGACAGCCAGCGACGGAGCGGGCAATTTGTACACAGCTCACAAGGCTGACAAGGCTCTCGGCCGGAGTACCCCGGTTGACGCCGCGACATGAGGTCAACTTGCCGCGACCTCAACTGCTCACCTCTTCCAGCACCGCCCTGGCCTCCGCATCAGCCATTCTGACCCCTTTCTTTCCTGCAGGCGCCCTTCCGTGGCCTCGCTACTCCCGCCTCCGCGCCTCTCACCCAAATCTCCACCCTCCCCAACGGCCTCACCGTCGCGACCGAATCTTCCCCTTCCGCCTCGACTGCCACCGTCGGGGTCTGGATCGATGCCGGCTCTCGCGCAGAGACCGACAAGACTTCCGGTACCGCCCACTTCCTCGAACACATGGCCTTCAAGGGCACTGGCAAGCGCAGCCAGCACCAGCTCGAACTCGAGGTCGAAAACATTGGCGCCCACCTCAACGCCTACACCTCCCGCGAGCAGACCGTCTACTACGCCAAGTCTTTCTCCTCCGACGTCCCCAAGGCCGTCGAGGTCATCGCCGACATCTTGACGGGATCGAAGCTGGAAGCGGGTGCGATCGAGCGGGAACGTGATGTTATCCTCAGGGAGCAGGAGGAGGTCGACAAGCAGCTCGAGGAGGTTGTCTTTGACCACCTTCACGCCGTTGCCTTCCAGGGTGCGCTACCTGTTACCTTACCTTTACTGGCCTTGTTCGCTTTTCTCACCCCGCTTCTCCTTTCTCCGTGCAGGCCAGCCCCTCGGCCGCACCATCCTCGGGCCGAAGGAGAACATTCTTTCCATCCAGCGCGACGACCTCGTCAACTACATCAAGACCAACTACACCGGAGACCGCATGGTCCTTGTTGGAACTGGTGGCGTTGAGCACTCTGCCCTCGTCGAGCTCGCCAAGACCAACTTCGGCAACCTCCCCACCTCGTCGAGCCCGATCAAGCTCGGCGCATCCGCGGCCAAGGACAAGCCTGACTTTGTCGGAGCTGAGGTTCGCGTTCGTGACGACACGATGGCGACTTGCAACGTTGCCATCGCGGTCGAGGGTGTTGGCTGGAACTCGCCCGACTACTACCCCATGCTGGTCATGCAGTCCATCATGGGCAACTGGGACCGCTCACTCGGGGCTCAGTCTCTCCTCTCTTCCCGCCTCTCCCACATCATCTCGTCCAACAACCTCGCCAACTCGTTCATGAGCTTCTCGACCTCGTACTCTGACACGGGTCTCTGGGGAATCTACGTGAGTCACCGAGCTTCCTGTGCCTTCATTGCTCAAGTCGGGCGGCACTGACCTGCTCCCCCTTGCGCAGGCCGTTTCGGAGAACGTGATGAACCTCGACGACCTGACCCACTTCATCTTCAAGGAGTGGCAACGCATGGCCACCCACCCGACCGACGGCGAGGTTCAGCGCGCCAAGGCTCAGCTCAAGGCGTCGCTCTTGCTCGGATTGGACGGCACGACCGCGGTGGCAGAGGACGTCGGCAGGCAGTTGGTGACGACGGGCAAGAGGAGCACGCCCAAGGAGATTGAGGCGGCGATCGAGGCGGTTTCGGTGGCTGACATTCAGAGGTGTGCGAAGAAGTGTACGTCTACTCCCCGTTCCCGGTCGGTCATCGCTCGATGGCGCTGACTCATCTCGCCTCTGCATTTTGTGATACCACACCCCCGTCTGTCCTACCGTCCCCTGGCCGCCCCTTGCCACACCTCGTTCCACCTCCGCTGACGCGATCTGCACCGGCCCCTTTTATTTCCCTCCGACGGGACTCTCGCTCGACAGACCTCTGGGACCGCGACCTGGCCGTCGCAGCTGTGGGTCGCACCGAGGGTCTGATGGACTACTCGCGCATGAGGTCGGCCATGACTTCGCTTCTGTGGTAAGCGGGCAGCAGTGAGTGATTGGGCGGTCGAGAGCCGGGTTGGTTATAGATCGAGCTCGAGTAGGGACGGGATTGCGAGGGTCAGAGTATGCGCCGGTGTGCGTGAAAAGTGGTTGATTCGTTCTGTTCATTCGTGGGGCTGCTGGGCCAACGAGGAGAATAGCAGGAGAGGGAAAAAAAAAAAGCAGTGACAAAGACAGGTCGTGATGCGGTTCGTCCGGCTGGGTTCTTGCCGGGTCTGTGTCGCTCGCGCGCGGGCAAGTCATGTCCTGACCTACTAAGCTTGCGAGTAGCTGGTCTTTGTCTAGCTATGAGATGCCGAGTCGAGGGTGGAGGTGCTTTTCCTCTTCTTGATCTCGTCCCTTGACCGTCGATCCGCTCTGAACCGCTTCAAAACGACGTCCGAGCACGGTATACTCCTCAGTGAGCCTCTCTACCCTAGTTTGGATTAAGCAGTGCGTTGTTACTCTCCTTCACGACGAAGGTCCGCCCGCTTCGGCAACCCTCGACGACAACACGACAGCATTGACACGGGCAGCGGTGGAAGATGGGCAGATCACATCAGACAGTACTGTTGGTGCCTTTCCGATGTCTACGAGGCTGCCGGCAACGGCTGTGTACGAGTTGTTCATGAGTGTCATCGTGATGAGGCAACAACTGGAGGCCACAGTTCAAGCTCATACTGCCCTTGGAGACATCACAGGCTCGTACATTTCTCACAGAGCACCGTGTAGCTGACTCCGGTCTCCTTCCGATTCTCGTCCCGCTCAACCTCAGCCTCTTCACTTCCCCCACCTTCGCTGCCCGCAGCCGCCATGTCGGGACAGCAGCCTTGTTCCACCCGCTCAAATCCCCTCTTGGTACCCATATCAGACTCTGCATCACGACAGAAACCCATTCGCAGCAGCTCCCTCGTCAGCGACCTCGGCCTCTACACCCCGACTGTCGCGGCCACCACCAAACCTCCCGAACACGCCCCTCTTACCCTCACCCCCGTCCGCGCTCACTATCTCAAGCGCGAGCTCGTCACCCTCGAGTTCGTCAAGGAGCTCTCCGCTCTCGACTCGCCCGGCGCCCTCTCCGTCCTCGGCCCGCCTTTTCTCCCAAAGAGCCGCTTCGCCAATGGTGTACCCCAGCTGGCACCCGCACCCGGGTCAGAAGCAGCTCTCGCTGAACAAAGAGAACAAGAAGCGACGGCTGAACTCCCCTTCCTCCGCTTCGTCTTCCACCACTTTGTCCTTTCCTTCCCCTTCTTGATCGCCTGCCCTCCCACCTTTTTCTCCCACAAGCTGCAGCCGTTTGTCTACTCGTTTGTGTCACGCAACATCTCGTCTTCGGACGACCGCGAAGTCGACACCAAGCGCAAGAGGATCGCTGGTAAAGTGGAGAAACACCTCGGCTTGGTCATGAGCGCTGCCATCAAGTTGACCGAAAACGACGGGAGGGAGGAGGTCGTGCGTATCGAAGACGACGGACAACCACACACGGGCGTCCCAGCGAGTCAAGAGGGGAGGGCGACTCCGCCTGGCGGATTGGGCGGGATTGGACTGGGCGGAGGGAGGAAACGTGGCCAACTCACCCAGACGGAGGACAAAGAGGCAGAGTTCTCGATCAATGTCGTCAGCGTCAGGAACATCGTAGTCAAGGGGAGAGTGAGGAGTAAGACGCATGAGGAGTTTGTCGTTAGGACGCGGAGAAAGGGGTTGGAAGACGTCTATGTAGGCAGACGATATGGCGACTTTGTCAGGTTGGCGGAGACCGTACGTCCCCCGTCTTAATTCGAATCCTGCCTGCCGTTGCGTTCTTCCTTCCCTATTCCTCCCGAGCTGACTTCTCGCTTCTCGTAGCTCCGCAAAGAATGCATAGAGGAAGACGTCAAGGGACCTCCAGCCAAGGACCGCCGCTCGGTCGAGATGAAGCAGACCGCCTCTCCACCTGCGTCCGCCACTTCCACCCCTCGCGCTTCCACCTCGTATGACGACGTGCCGTTGGGCACTGCCTCACCCGCGCCCTCTTTCGACCCTCAACATGTCCCCTCTCTTGCTCGGGAACGCAACCGCCTTACTCTCCGCGCCTACCTCCGTCACCTTCTGAACAACCCCGTCCTAGCCGCCTCGTCTGCTTTCCAAACCTTCCTCGTCGAGTCGCCTATTGCTCTGTCGTCGAGGGAGCAGCACGATGTCCTCGTCCGGGAAGAAATGGATCGGATAAGGGAACAGGAAGCCAAATCCTTCAGGAGTGAGGTGGACGAGCGGGTCGAGGAGCTCGAGGGATACTTGAGGATGTTCAGGGAGGAGCTCGTCAAGCATGATGGATTGAGTCGAGTCTTTGGCACGATCAGGAAGACCGAGAAGGTGGAGGATCTGCCGGTAGAATATAGGAAGGTGATGGAATGGGCGAGGATCTCGTACGCAGTCATCTCGCCTCGAGTCGTTGCAGCGCCTTACCGAGAGGCGCAATGCTGACCTTTCGCGCTCGCAGCCTCGCCTCGACGATCTACCAGCTCTTCCTCGGCAGCGACAATTCTTCCTCCGTCTTCGCCCAGCTCAAACGCATGCACGGCCTGATGCCATACTTCATGCTGCGCGGTATTCTGAAGATCTCCAACCCAGTCGCCATGATCCGCTCCGTCCTCGACCTTTTCCTCGCTCGACCTTTCGGGTCGTCGAGCTTGTTGCAGAAAATGTTCAGTCAAGGGTTGAGTGACGAGGTGAGGGAGTTGAAGGAGGATGGAGAGATGGTGGCGAAGAAGATTGGGGATGAGAGGTTGACGGAGAAGGTGAGGATCTATGTCAATGCTAGTAAGGAGGAACAGGACGAGCTCAGGTTGGAAGCAGGTGCGTTTGGCTTCGCATCTTTCTCGACGTTCCCCTTTCCACGCTTCCTGAGCCGCGCCTCTCCCGCTGCGGCCGACAGAGGCGCGCGTCTTCCGACGGGAATTGACGCCCTTTCTTCGGTTCCAGCCGCCGAGAACGTCGACCTCTTGACCGTCATCCTACGCTCTCTGGGGCAGCGTCTCGACGCTCGTACGGTTCAGTACCTCGCCCGCTGCTCGGTCGCCTATGATGCCTACAAAGGCCAGCGAGATCAACTGTCAGACCCTGAAGACGACGAAGGACCCGACAACGACGAGGCTTGGCTGTACGAAGACCTGCATGTGTTCCGGAGGGTAATCACGAAGGCGAGGGACAAAGAGCAGCTTATTGAGTTGATCTTCGAGGTGCGTCTTTCGATTCGGCATTCCGGTAGTCTTTGCCTCGCCGAGCAGGGCTGACAGTTAGGGCCTTCGTTCTCCGCACAGGGAAGTACTTCCGAGCTCCTCAAGGACATCGTTACCATCTTCTATGAGCCGCTGGCCAAGGTGTACAAAGCCGCAAACATCGCCGACTCCCTGTCCGACTTACAAACCTTTCTTAACGACCTCATCAAGACGGTCGAATTTGCTGAAGAGGGTGCGCACCACACCTCCGTATTGACACTCCTGGGCTACGCGACTTACCCCTTCCTCACGCTGTAGCCAACCTTACCGATCCGCAACGGACCGTTCAGATCTTTGTCGACCTCGTCGCCCGCCACGAAGCTCGATTCTACCACTTCGTCCACCAAGTCCACTCCAAGGGCGAAGGTCTCTTCGACAACCTCATGAGCTGGATCGAGCTCTTCATCAACTTTGTCCGCGATGGTCTTCCTTCACCTGTTTCGCTCGACTTCCTTCTGCCGGTCGGCGGCAAAGAACGCGAGGAAGTTCTCGCCGAAGTGGACGACCTCGTTGAGTACCATCGCAAGCTCAAAGCTGCGCACCACGAAAGGATGAAGAAGCGAATGGTCAAGGGTCAGGATAACGACAAGGACGCCGACGCTGCTTTCGTCACGGGAGTGATGGAGAACTTGCACATAGGTGGAGTGATGGACGATGTGAATGACGTCGAAGCTGAAGGAAGCGAAGACGAGCACGAGGCGGAAGGATCGAGCGACGACGACCTCGACGAGGCGCCGCGAGTTCCGCCCAGAGCCGGAGGTTCACAGCCGACGCCGTCCTCGTCCAAGCATCCGAGGAAGAAGGACCGCGCTCCCATCGAACCTCCCAAGCTCGTGCATATTCCGCAGCTTGTGCCCGTCTTTGTCGAGCTGGTCAGCATGCTTCCGTTTTCTCCCCGGCAGCTTTTGTCTGACCTTTTTGCCTCAACCTGCAGGTCCGAAACGAGCTCAACCAAGCTCAACAGCGTCAACGTCCCCGTCGTGCGCCTCAATAGCCTGTCTATATTGTCGTCGTCGTTCCGTTAGCGCTGAGAGATTATACGGACCCTTTTCTCCTCTTTCTCCTTTGTCCCCATGAAGTCTGCCTGTTGATGATGTAGCACCCTCTAACGAATTAGTACACGCAAAGCACTGTAGTCTCGCGGACTTATGACCTGGTACGCGGTGAGAGCGGCTCAAGCGGATCAGCCGGATTCTTCTTTTCCTCCTTGCCGTGCTCTCGTCGATCATCATTTCGCCATGCCGACTATGCTCGAACATATATCGTCAGCCTTTCGGGGCACCGTGGTGACTTCGCTACCTGACCGCACGCTCTCAATCTTGGAAGACTATCTCATCAGTATGTCGTCCTTTGTCTCTCCCACCAGCTCTCGCTGACCCTGTAGTCCCGTCCGACAGTCGTCGATAAGCAAGGTTTTGTCGCACACTGTGAAGCGGCAAGCACAGAGGGGAGCGCAGAGCACCTTAGTCACATTGCGCCGGAAAAGGTTGTCCAGCTCGGGAACGACGGATGGTTGCTACCGGGTTTCGTCGACACTCACAGTACGCTCACTCTGACTCTGCCACTCTGGCAGGCTCGCTCGAGTCGCTGAGTCGTTTTTCCCCGTCTTTTCTGTGCTCCTTTTCTGCTCACCTTGTTCTCCCTTTCGTCCGTCCGTATTGCGCCATGCCGCCCTTCGCCTGCACCTCATGCTCTATCTCTAGTCCACGCTCCGCAGTATGTCAACACAGGCATGGCACTCGACGAGCCCCTTATGGTCTGGCTCGAAAAGTATACCTTCCGGGTCGAGTCTCGCATTGACCTTGACCCGCACGGGCTGGGCCGACGAGTCTATGCGAAGCTAGTGCAGAGAATGCTGGAGAATGGGACAACCGCAGCTAGCGTGTTTGGTACGATCTCGGTTGAAGCGAAGTGCGTGTTTCTGTTTAATCTCTTCACCCGCGCCCCCGAATGCGATGGGGGTGACCCTGTCAATCTCTGTCTTCAGCCTCGTTCTCGCACGTGCCTTCCTCGACGCTGGGCTACGTGGCCAGATCGGCAAAGTCGCCATGGATCAGAACTCCCTGCCAACGTACATCGAATCCACCGCCTCCTCCCTCGCCGCGACCCAGACCTTCATAGAGGAGATGCGTTCACTCGTCTCCTCCCTTGCGCCGCACGAGCAAATCGTCGAGCCCGTCGTAACACCTCGCTTTGTCCCAACTTGCTCCCTAAAGCTGCTGAAGGACCTGGCAGAGTTGGCAAAGAAGGAGAATGTGCGGCTGCAGAGCCACATGTGCGAGAGCCAGGGTATGGTTGACTTCTGCAAAGGGCTACTCGGAGGAAGGAGTGACGTTGAGGTGCTGCATGAGGTGCGCTCAGTTTCTCCCATTCAAAGCGTTGGCTTTCTACACCTTCTGATTGTAACCGCATGCTCCCGTTATCGTTCACCCTTCCCCTATTGGCCCCCAAACTCCGCCGTAACAGCTCGGACTACTCCACGAAAAGAGCCTGATGGCGCATTGCACCCACTCCTCCCAATCCGACCTCGACCTTCTCACCTCCACCGGAACCTCGATTGCTCATTGCCCTCTCTCAAACGCCTACTTCTCCGCCGAAAGACAGCTACCTCTCCGCGAAGCCCTCGGAACAGGCGTCAAGGTCGGTCTCGGAAGCGATATCTCGGGCGGGTACAGAGTTGGACTGGATGAGAGCATGCGGTGGGCGGTGGGAATTGCGAGATTGAGGGAGGGGGAACGACAGCGGTCTCGACCTTCGCAGGCTGAGGCTGAGCGGAACCTCGCCATTACCTGGAAGGAAGCCCTCTACCTCGCTACGCTTGGCGGTGCGCAGGCTCTCGGGCTCGACACGGAGCGGAAGGTAGGAACGCTCGAAGTTGGGGCTGCCTTTGACGCTCAGTGGATCCAGATTGGCGGGAAGGGAAGTAGGGTAGACTGGGTCGACCTAGAGGAAGAAGACGGGAGTCTCAAGAAGGTGACGCTGGAGGAGAAGTTGGAAAAATGGTGGTGTAACGGAAGTGAGGCGGACAGAAAGGCAGTCTGGGTGCAGGGGAAGAAGGTGTACGAGCAAGTACAATGAGAATACTACGAGTATTTTCCCCTGATTGCGCCGACGGAAGATGGCAAGCTCGCAAAGGCCGCGACCTCGCAACGCTCGCATGCGCTACTTTGCCTTGACAGCTGGCCGAAGCTCTTCTGATTTACTCGAGGCCTGCTCTCTTCTTCCGATCGTATGCTGCTACCTAAACGCTAGCCTGATTTCAAACGCTCCCGGTACTTTTCCATATCTCTACTTCAGCGTCCAGCAATCAACAGCAAAAGGCCCCATCCTACTGGCACGATGCCATCTCATCTCCCGTGTTTCGAGGAAGTCGAGGAGTGCAGAAATTGAAGGGTGATGCAGCGGGAAGAGGCGAGGGTACCAGCGGATCAAGGAGTCGGCGATACAAGGTGTGGAGTCGGACAGATCGAGACCCTCAATGTACAGTGAGGCGAGGGATGGGAAGAGATTCAATAGACTGGGAAGGTTGCCGCGCTCTGCCTATTGAAAAGGAACGTGAGCGCCACTGAACACAAGGCTATACAGGACTACTCACTGCTTTGTAAAGCTTGCAGGTTCCCTGAAGTGATAAAGTGCGCAAGGTGGGAAGGGTGATATCCTTCGGAAGCCAGCTCAGCGTGTGGACGGAGTCGAGGTCAAGGCGCTGGAGACTGGCCCTTGACAGGGACCGAAGTACTGCTCCCAGGTGTATGAGGAGATCGAGTGAAACTACACTGGCAGTTAGGCAGAACAACATCCGACGGAGCCGGCGAAGGGGTTAGGGGCTTTCTGTGAATGTCGGGGAAGGCAGAAATCAGTGAAGTGGACGGACGTAGCAGCTTGGCCATACGTACTGAGGCTTCTGACAAAGACACCAGAAATTCGTCCGTCAGGCAGAGTTCGCCAAAGTAGGGAGGACAAAAGGTGATATGTTCTATCTCATCCCACGGAACAGGCAGGTTGCCGGGGTCATCTTTAGCGAGTGCTAACTCTCTGAGCGTGCTGAGTCCGTGACGCAAGGCCGTCTTTGTAAGCGAGTAGCCCGCTACCTCGAACACCTTCGGGGAAGGGCAATGCCGTTCGAGGCTAAAGTCGTGGTCATGTTCCGGATACCCGACAACCTCCAGGTAGGTGAGATGCTTGAGACGAAGAAGTGCTTGTGAAGCGCGTAGGAATATATGGGTTTTCCCCCTCAAGAAGGCGGGAAAAGGGTTGGGTTTAGAGAGGAGGTGACGGGGGCGACGGGGGATGATCAGCTCTCGGGCATAAGGATGTTCAGAATCTGAAGACGTGGGCGCCTCTAGGGTCGGTCGATTACGGCGGTAAGGAAGCGGTCGAGAGAGACCTCGTCCGGGATGTTCATGGTGCTGAGCCAGAACGGAAGCGCGATGCGGTAGGTGCGCTTATTGACCGTGATGAACCGGAGGGGCACGGGGATGCCGGTGATTCGCATTTGCTCAGAGAAAACAGTGCCGTGTGCAGCTGTTGAAAGACGCGGGAGAGGATTTCGTCGGGTCGGAGGTCGAGGAGCGAGACGCCGGGACGAGTAGCTGCAACACGTCTTCAGCTTGCGAGTAGCGCTAGTTCCATACGGATCTGCCGACCTTCCCCGGCGCGCTCAGGCTGCCCTGTTCCCTTGTGGTTGACCTCTTCGAGTTGCGGTTGTTGAATGATGGTGTTTCTACGAGAGAGCATGGGTGAGCTTACGAGTGACACTGGGTAACAGAGAGAGCGCTTGCTGATTCATCCTGGTGTATCAGACTCTGTACAAGCGGTTCTAGCGTGAGCAGTCAAGTTCTGATCTAATCCATCTCGAAGTCTCATCTTGTTCTCGTCCTTCAACTTGTTCCAGCACTCGTCGATCCATTGCTAGTGCAGTATAGATGAACCAGTCAGTCTACCCTACTTCTTCTCTACACCCTTGCGCTCACCCTGGTCACGCACAGACTCAACTTCACCGCCGCAAACTCGACCATGGATGAGATCGGGAGGAGCAATGAAGAGTCGGCGGAGCCGGCAAAGGGTACGTCCATTGCTTCTAAGCACCATCCTGATCTACCGCTGCTCACTAAGGTCCTTGCAGCCGCACCCTTTGACCGCCTCCCCGATGAACTCCTTTCGGAAATCTGTTCAGCAGCGCACAGCCTCGTGGACATCCCTCTACAACACCTTTGCCAGAACAAAAGGCTCACCCGGCTCGCCCAGCGCACGTGGTCGACCTCGATTGTGGCGCAACCCAGTCGCCAGCCCTTGATGTTCGAGCAGATCATCCTCCATCCCGCCTTTCAGACACAGCTTCGCGCCCTAGACACCTTTGTCACAACCACATCGGCCGCTTTCTTCTACGAATGAACAGCTCTGCGACATCTCACCAACCTTGACACCCTCACCGTCGCCGAAGGGCCAGGCCGCTACGTACGCAAGGGAGGAAGTCTGCTTCCGCAGGTTTTCACCGGCAGCATCTGCGCTCTGCCAAACCTAACTCGTCTAAACATTGCAATCGTGCATACGTGGGCAATAGCTGATATCTCCATGGGGAACAGACCAAGCCTGTCCAACCTGCAAAGCCTCAGGATTTTGGGACGTTCAGCCAATGAGGCTGCCAGGCACCTCCTTTGAGCCACCAGCGTTAATCTGCGGCACGTAGACATCTGCACCACGATCGGCATCCCTTATCTCTGCATTCCTTGGCCGCTACTAGACAGCATTGCACTTCTTGTCCCAAATCCCGCCGAAGACGCCCACGCAACTATGCCGATGTTCAGTGCCCTACGCGCTGCCTCGTCCTCCACGGTCCGTCACCTTCCTGCATTCCACCCCTTTCGAGCCGCTGGTGTTGATGATCTCACGCTCTCGGGTTTCGCAGCCGCGCCCTGTTCAAATCCGTGACATACAGCTCTACGGCCAGTTCTTCAGAAGCCCCGCCAGCGACATTGCTGCCCCCACGGGTGTCAGGATGCAGGATGTTCTGAGCATCGTGCACGATTTGGAGCCGGAATCCCTACGTCTTCACCTCGCACCGGCAATAGTGGTTAAGCCGGCTGGCCTGCCTATCTTTCACACAGTCCAACGCCTTGTTCTTTCTGGCAACGACACAGGGTTGCACGAGACCGTGAGCTCCCACACCCCAGGCATCCGCTTACTCAGCAGACTGACACGTACCTCAATTCCTACAGAGCAATTTCGAAGCCTTCTACGCCCTCTTGTCGCGATCCCCCTCCTTGAAGCGCCTTGAACTCGAATTTTTCTACTTCCGCTCACCGGTCGAAGTCGAATGTCTCGCACCTCCTCCTTCCATCCCCTTCTTCGTCGCCCACCCCAGCCTCGCCACTCTTCTCCTCCGTTTACGCCAAACCTCGGTATTGTGTTTCTCAGTCAGACCTCGGCCGACTTGGACAGGCGTTCTCAAGGCGCACGTGTGGTGGAGGAGCTGTATGGAGGAGGACTTTAAGGTTGAGAGCTACACCCTTTGAGAGTATGCGATTCTTGTCGTGGTTCTCATGGTGGACGTGGCTCAGATACAGAGGGTAATGCCATCAACACTGCACGACTAGGATGGAAGTATAAACCAGGCAAAAAAGCAAGCAAAGTACGATGATAGAGAGGAGAAACGGGATCGAAAGGGGAAAAGAAGATGAAAGGCCGACTCAAGTGCGTCGCTGCTCATCGCGTAATCGCACTTACCCCTCAATCGTCGTCACTCTCGCTCTCGCTCTCAGGAATATCGGCATCGCGCTCAGCTTGTGCTCGGGACGCAGGTTGGTGAGAAGGGTTGTAAGCTGCGCAAGGGGGGATGCGGTGCGAGAAAAGAAAGAAAAAGGAAAGGCAGGCGCAAATGGGTCAGCAAGACTGGCGGAAATGCAAGAAGAAGCTCATGTGCGCACCTTTCCTAGCCGTTTGCGGTAACCCCTTCCTGCCAACCTGACCCTGACCTTGACCTTGAACGGGTCTCTTCCCCCCGACCATCAACCTCTGCTGTTCAGCCCACCGTCTCTGCTGTTCCACCGCCGCCGCTTGTGTCGAATCTCCTCCCCCTCCTCCTCCTCCTGATTGAGGCAGCCGAGCCGCAGAAGACTGCCTCGAATGCGACATGTGCGTTTGAACGGACCGTTCCAGGGCAGCGAAATCATCATCCGAGTCATCCTCTTCTTCTTCTTCTCCTTCTTCTTCTTCATCCTCCGAGTTGGAGTTGGACTCGCTCCCGGACGAGACTTCGCGCGCCCCGGGAGGTAGAGTAGATTTCGACGTCGTTAGGGGGTTGGGGTTGGGGTTCGAGTTGGGCTGAGTACGAATCGCGCCTTTCCCGCCTCTTCCCGGAGCACCGGGAGGAGGTGGAGCCCGGATTTGAGGTTGAGCTGGAGAAGAGGAAGAAGCAGCGGAGCGGAGGGGGACACCGGCGGGTACTGGAGCTGGAGCGGTGAGAGAGGGTCGTCTCGCTGCCGCTGTGGCTGCTGAAGAGGTGGGCTCGACTTCTTCCATCTCTTCTTCATCCTCTTCGTCTTCGTCACTGTCTTCTCCTCCAGTCTCCGAATCAGACGAGGCTTGATCGGCACTCGCAGCTTGTTGTTGCTGTTGTTGGCGGCTCCACGAAGCGGGGATTTTGGACGAGAACTGGGGACGTTTCGAGGCGGGCATCTTGGAGGAATACGACGGGTGAGACGGGGGAGAATGAGCCGGCGGAGGGCGTGTCTCTGGTTGAGGTCGAGGCTGAGGCTGAGGAGGAGCTGGAGACCTCTGAGGTGGGACAGATTGAGGCGAAGCAGGAGGACGTGCGGAGGAGGCAGAGGAGGCAGGAAGAGGGAGGGAAGGAGGTTGAGATTGCGGAAGCGGTTGCACGGTCTGAGGTGCGGGGGGTCGAGGTCGAGGAGGAGGAGGAGGAGGAGGAGGAGGAGGAGGGGAGGGCCGTTTGGCTGCCGGCTGCGCGACAGGCCCGGGAGAGAGTCGTTTTCTGGGAAGCGCGATCGAAGGTGCGGGCTGGGGTGGTACGGGTGCTGGAGCCGGAATAGCTCGAGGCGCTTGCGGTAGCTGAGCCGGCGTAACCGGCGTAGGCGAGAAGCTCGTGCTCCCAAAGTTTTCCACCTCGGCTTTCGCACCTGAGCCTGTTCGAAGGTAAGCCGGAACGTTCTGCACTGGCGGCAGTGGGTCGACTTCGTCAAAGTCGTCGTCGTCGTCATCTTCCTCGTCGTCGTCGTTTCCGGCTCCCTCGGCGTCGGCGTCTGAGCCTGCCTGCATCGCTGGGGAAGTGGCCGGGTTGAGCAGCGATGCGAGATCGCTCATCCTTCTCGGGGGGCTCTCCTGAACCTGCTGAGGCTGCGGAGTAGGCTTATTCACCTGTGCAGCCGGTTGTAATACCGGCCCAGGAGCTGGAGCAGACGAGAACCCGCTTGCGAAAGGGTTGAGCGCGGCGGCGGAGAGGAAAGAGGCGGACGAGGCGTGCAACTCTGCGGAAGAGGGGACGCGGGGGGTCGGAGGAGGCTTTGACGAGCGATCGGGCTTGAGTGAGAGAGTCGAGACAAGCGGAGCAAGCGAGTAAGACTGCGCAGAAGGGAGACTGTATTAGCAAGTCTTGCTGGAGCACGCAGTCCGATGCCTTCGCTCGTAGCTCAGTCGTGCTGCACCTGCAGCCCCGCAGGAGAACATGCGTACGGCGGTCTTCCTGCGCGAGGAGCAGCGTTCTCGCGCGTCTCTTGCCCAACGTTTTGCGACGCTGACTGAGCAGATCAGAAAAGAGAGATGTCGATGCACCTCTGTTTGCTCATCCCAGACGAGCACAATCTCGATCTCCCTCTTGCCTTTGGTATCTGGATCGTTTGCAGACTCGACGTGCGAGTGCTCGGTCGCGGTGAAGCGCTGTTCTGCGACCTTGCCCTTGTTTTTCCCGACGCCGACTTTGCTCGAGGGGAACGAGGCCCAGATCTGACCGCGTTCTGGAGTGGCCGACGGGAATGGAGGTTGACGCCAGAGGGTCCCGGACGAGGTGGGGTCGAGGGAGGAGGGTTTCGAGGCATCTGCGAGGGTGGGGCAGCGAGGTGAGCGTAGCGGACCTATCGGGCATGGGACTGGAGCTGGAACTGGGATTGGGAATGGGAATGGGCGGACCGTGAGCGTACACTTGAATGCGAAGAGTGGGTCGTGGTTTGAGGAAGTAGTCGACTCGGAGTGATTGAGGTGTTTGGCGAGGGAGGTGAAAGCAGGTGAGAAAGTTACAGTGTATTGGTCATGGTGTGAGTGTGACAGTGTCGCTGACTCCATTCCCAGTCAGTCGCTCGGGTAGAGTCAAGCTGGGAAGGAGCTGAATTCAGAGGTGGGGGGACGAGGACAACAAGGTGGTGACTGAATCGAACGAGGTGGACTCAAGACGAGGGTACTGGCAGAGTGAGTTTACCAGGTAGGCAGTAACGCTGTTTACGCGGTGCTATGTGTGACGAGTAGCGGTTATGCAAGTCGACGCGCGCGTCTCATCCTCGAGTTTCCTTTCTTCTTTCCCCTCTCGCACTCGCTCTCTCGAACTGCTCTCCCGTTGGACACACACCCAAGCTAGTGACCTACGTACACTGGTAGACTAGGGGAATGGCTTACCAACAACCCTCTCGACCTCAGCCTCAGCAGTCTCAACCTTATGGGGGAGGTCAGAACCCTCAGTTCATCTCGGACCAAGCCATCAGACACCAACAACTGTCCAACCAACACCACCACCAGCAACTCACTCAACAGCAACAGCACCAGCAGTACCTGCAACAGCGAGACCGCGCCCTCTTTGGCAACTCGACCCCCACCCCGCCCACCGAATACGTCTACTTTGACCGCAACCCAAACTTCTCAAAGCACACGCTCGAAAAGGCTCAGGCCGCAAAACTCAAACTCGAACACTACTACCAAAAGGCCGTGCACGATGCCATTGAACGAAACGCCAGGTCAGCCCTCCCTCTCTCCCTCTCTCGCCTTTTCCTTTCTTCGGCCAAGCGCGGTACACCTTGCCCCATCCGCTCAACAAGTCCATTCCCGTCGACAAACAAGACTGTCAAGGCTGATGGGATAGGCGGCGAGGAGAATGGGACGAGGCGCGTGCACCTGCCGCCGCACACGAGAAAAGGGCGCGGCAGTCGGCAGCAACGGCGTTTCCCTGCGCCAACTGCTGACCCCACTTCATTGTCTCCTATGCTCTCGGCAACAGGCGTACCGACCTCGAACGCCGCCTCATGTCCGACCCCACCTTGCCCGACGAAGCCAAGATGCGTCAACTCGACGCCCTCGGCAAAACCGAGACGTCCTTCTTGCGGTTGCGCAGGACACCGCTAGGCCTAGAAGACTTCAAGACGGTCAAGGTCATTGGCAAGGGAGCTTTCGGAGAGGTGCGTTTAGGCATTTCCTCGGGGTGAAAAGCTCTCAGTCTCTGCTGTTCTGCCGTCCTCAGACTCGAGGAGAGAGCGCTGATGGTTGTTTTTCCACGCGACAATATAGGTCCGACTTGTGCAAAAGATCGACTCGGGCAAGATTTATGCTATGAAGAGCTTGAAGAAGGCGGAGATGTTCAAGAAGGACCAGGTGGGTTTCTCCGTCTGTCGTTCGGCTTGTTCCGCCAGCCTGACCGATGTTGTCTTGCCTTCTTTGCCTCGCGCTCTCACCTCGTCCCTATCTCCCGCACTACCCCTAAATCCCCTTTGCAGCTCGCGCACGTCCGCGCCGAACGCGACGTCCTCGCCGAATCCAACTCACCCTGGGTCGTGCAACTCTACTACTCCTTCCAAGACTCGAACAACCTCTACCTGCTGATGGAGTTCTTGCCGGGAGGGGATCTCATGACTATGTTGATCAAGTATGACACTTTTTCCGAGGATGTCACGAGGTTTTACATGGCCGAGTGCGTGTTGGCGATTGAGGCGGTACACAAGCTGGGCTTCATTCACCGGTGCGCCTACCTTTCTGTTCCTTCATGCCGAAGACGTTCCTGACTATTCGTCGCTTCGACCGCTGTTCTCCCCAACCCTCCTTCGACCCCGCCCTGTTACTCCTGCTCTCTTCTTACCTGTTGTGGCGCTCGCTGGAACAGCGATATCAAGCCCGACAACATCCTCATCGACAAAGACGGCCACGTCAAACTCTCCGACTTTGGTCTCTCGACCGGTTTCCACAAGCAACACGACAGCGCGTACTACCAGCGTCTGCTTGAGGGCAATGTCCAGCCCGAGGCGACCCGGGCGGGCGTGCAAAATGGAGGCAGGAACTCGGTTGCGTTGAACTCGATCACGTTGACTGTTAGCTCGAAGGATGCGATTGCGACTTGGAAGGCGAATAGGAGGAAGCTGGTGCGCCTCAAGTTGTTCGACTCTTCCCATCACGAGTCAGGACTGACGCTTCATGTCTTCCACTTCCTTCGAACCGCACCTTTTTCCTTTGCGCCGGTTCTCCTCCGAATCGCCTCGCCACGTGCAGGCCTACTCCACCGTTGGTACCCCGGACTACATCGCTCCGGAAATCTTCCTTCAACAAGGTTACGGTCAAGAGTGCGACTGGTGGTCGCTCGGGGCCATCATGTTTGAATGCTTGGTCGGCTACCCGCCGTTTTGCTCGGAAAACGCGCACGATACGTACCGTAAGATTATCGATTGGAGGAATCAGTTGTATTTCCCTGAGGATGTTAGGTTGAGTAGGGAGGCGGAGGACTTGATTCGCAAGTGCGTTACATCCCTTCCTTCCAATTCAGGTTTCGGTGAGCACGTTACAAGTGCTGACGTTGCGTGACTCTGCACACAGGATGATCACCTCGGCCGATACTCGATTGGGTCGCAACTCGTCGGACGAGATCAAGAGTCACCCCTTCTTCGCCGGCGTCGACTGGTCGACCATCCGCAACATCGAATCGCCTTTCATCCCTCAGCTCCAGCACGTTACACTCTTTCCCGCTTCCGCTTAGGTACACCTGCTATAGTTGCTGATCATACGCGTCGCTTTGTGTGTCTCGGCAGGTCTCTCACCGATACTTCGTACTTCCCTGTCGACGACCTCAACGATGTTCCGGATCAGCCTACAGGTGCAGACGCTAGCAGTGGGAGCAAGGACCTTGCTTGTGCGTGGCAACTTCTCTCCCCTGTTATGCCTCTCGCGGGTCAAGCGGGCGAGACAAGAGCAGTACTAACCCGTTCTTGGTCGTCACCATGCAGTCCTCGGCTACACTTTCCGCCGCTACGAAGGCCAACCAAGCCATGCGGCCTGGTGATCCGCAGTCGTCCTTCCGCCGTCCGTCTCCTGCAGTAGTCTATACATATCTCGCCCTTCGTCGCAGCCGTCGCACTCCTTTTTTTTTCGTGTGTACTGTATCATCTGCGTCTGCTGTCGTAGTGTGGCATTCTTCTCTTCCCTCACGTCCTCACGCTGCACGCAACGGCGGCAGCAGCAGCAGCAGCAGTAGCGGGGTGGTCGCCGGTCGACTCTCGTTTTCTCGTTACCTCGTTGTCTCGTCTCCCCCGTCGCCGCGGTGCTCTTTATGGCCGGCCTGCCGCTCTTGGCCTCTTCTGGTCGTTTCCTCTTCTAGTCATTGAGCATTGAGCTCTTTCTTGCGCACACTTGAGATAGTCAAGTAGAGACACTTGGACAAGTTGTGCAAACCTAGATGCACCTGCTCTCGAATGACCTCGTATTGAGCATCGAAGGTCGGCGGACGGACCGTGCTATCTCCTGCTGATACCCGTAAATTCCTGCGCTGATGATGGGTGAGGGACGAAGGACGCAGGTGGATGACCTTCTCAACTGAGCGTTTTCCATTATCCCTGTTCAACAGACGACACTGAGGCTGCCCAGACGGCTACTCTCATTGCGGACTGACTCTACACGAAGAGCTGGCTCCGAGAGAGAGGCGGACTGGGTTGAGCAGAGGTGTAGAGAGGCGACTACTTTCTGGCACATCAGGGACGGTACTAAAACCCCCCAAGTCGCTGCCGGGGTACCATTGCACATGGACTGATCAGCTCCCCGAGTCAGCTCACGCGCCAGGAAGAGGCGTGGCACCATGCCCCTACAGAGACTTTGTAGAAGAAAGAGCAAGGCAGCAATGGGTCGAGGTATGCGTTAGGCTGTCGCTTGAGGCTGGCCTCTGATGGCTGCTCGGTACCGTCTACGAGACTTCTGGTTCCCTCCCCAAACACACGGTAGTAGCCTATTTCGAGCGCTTGGCCACACAGCATGAGAACAAAGAAGCCAGAGGATTGAAAAGACGTGGCAGCTCATTCGCTGTTTTGGCGGCAGCGCTTGGTTGAACTGATAAAGGGGCTCCAGTTCAGGACGCAGTCTTTTACTGTCAGGAGGGCGAGGGGCGTGACAGTACGCCGGGGGAAGAGATGTGCGAGGAAAAACGGGAACGTCGGCTATACCAGTGGTCTCGGAAAAGCTGGTCACGGCGCAAACGAGCAAATGCACGTCACAAATTCAGAGCTGTGAGAAGGAGAGGTTGGTCCGGGTAACCGGTTCAAGTAGTTCGCAAGGGGAAAGTCGAATTGATTTCACGGTCAACTTCCTCGACTCTTTCATTACATCCCATTTTCGCCTACACTTGACACCCAGACACCATCTCAAGCCTAAAACATGCCACCTACGCCCATCAACAAACAACCGAAAGTCCCTCCACCCCGTGAGACCATGGCCAAGGAGCGACTCGATCCTCAATTCGACCTTGAACGCCTGACGTATGCTATGGGAGGGGGCAAGAGAGGTACGTAAGGCTCACTATACGGTACAGCGAGGTGCTGGAGGGGTCTGCGCGTCCCCGGTAGGCGACCTTGTTGCGATGAGATGGGCGAGGTGGGGGGACAGTCGGGACGAGATGAGGCAATCTACATCGCCCATTACCGTGGAGAGGCGCGCCCAGACGGCTAGTGTAGCTTCTGCGTACCACTGTACGGAGCAAGGCAACCGCGCAAGAGGTCTGAGTGGAGCTGACTCTCGTCGCTGTTTCCGACCCCTCTCACGCAGCTGTCGAACTCAACGTACGGCCATTTCCATTCACTCGACACACAGAATGAAGTCCTGACACGACCTGCTGTACAGCGCCGCTTCATGGTTGACCTTGAGCGAGACCCACTGTTCCGGCTCGACGACATCCACGACTTGACAAAGGACCAGATCCGAGAGAGGTACGTAGCTCTGTCGCCTTCGGTTCGAGCAAGCGTTTGACTGACATGCTGAATCTGTACGACTCTGGAACAGAACGATGGCGAAATTGCAAGTTCCTTCTTTCTGTTCTCACACGGCCATTCAACGCGCACTCACTCTTTACCGCCCCGCAGCTCTTCCATGGTGCACTACGTCCTGAACGAGCGTCTCGACGTCTTCCAGGCGCGAATGAACATCGTCTCTCTCGCTGACCCTTCCTTCTGGACGCGGTACGCCGTCTTCCTCCTTTACCCATTTCTGCTGTGTATCCTAACCCGTTATCTTCTCCGCATCTTACTCAATCCCTGCCAATCAGATACGGTGTACACTATGGTCTGTTCCTCGGCGCGATCCGTTCCGGCGCCACCAGCAATCAGATGAGCTACTGGATGGCAAAAGGCGTGCTAGGCCTCAATGGCATGGTGGGGTGTTTCGGGATGACTGAGCTTGCTCATGTGAGCCGCCTTCCACCGACTGCGTCCTGCCCGAGTCCTGCCTGCCTGGAATGCTCACCGATATGCTTGATCCCAGGGATCGAATGTCGCGGGGCTGGAGACGACTGCTACCTTCGACGAAAACGCAGATGAATTCGTCCTTCATACGCCGAGCGTGAGCGCAACCAAGTGGTGGATCGGCGGTCAGTCTGTTCTCCCTCGCTCTGTGCCATCAACGCCTGACAGCGGTGTCTGACACCTTTTCTCCTCCCAAAGGTGCGGCTCATTCTGCCACCCACTGCGCTGTCTTCGCCCAGCTCATCGTTAAGGGCATGAACTACGGCACCAAGACTTTCATCGTTCCGCTTCGTAACCCAAAGTGAGTCTTGCTTTGCGTCTTGCTCATCCTCTCTCCCTCTCCCTCTGCTGGATCTTGCTGTTTCGTGCAGAACCTACGCTTTGCTCCCCGGTATCTCGATCGGCGACATCGGAAAGAAGGTACTTTCTCTCTTGTTTCTTACCCCCGCCGCTCGCTAATCAACCGCTTCTGCTTTCAGATGGGCCGCGACGGCATCGACAATGGCTGGATGTACGTCTCGCGTTCAACACACTACAGCGGTCGCTCCTTTCTAGCGGCGTCGTCTCAGCGAATGTGCCGCCTGGCGTACGAAAAGGTAGGCGCAGAGCAAGGCGCTGACCTCTCGGCTCTTTCACAGCCAATTCACCAACGTCCGCATCCCTCGCGCCTACATGCTCATGAAGCACACTCAGGTACGTCTACGCATAGTCCCATACCACTCCTGCGGCCGCAAATTCATATCGACTAGCGCCTTCGCTAATCTCCTTATGCCCTTGCAGGTCACCCGTGACGCCCAAGTCCACGAGCCACCCCTCGCTCAGCTCAGCTACGGTGCTCTGCTCCAGGGTCGTACGGCTATGGTGGCCGATGCAGCCAATGTCGCAAAGAAGGCTTTGACGATTGCGATTCGGTATGGTGCTGTCAGGAGGCAGTTCAAGACGGGTGATAACGAGGTGCGGCTTTTCTTGCTGCTTCTTCCTCTACTGTCTCTTTCCTCTGCGCAATCGAACGCACAAGTTGACATACTATACTGACCATTTACTTACTGCATCATACATCTCGTCGCCATTGCAGCTCGAAACCCAACTCCTCGACTACCCCATCCACCAACGCCGCCTCCTGCCTCTCCTCTCGCAAGCCGTGGCGATGGGCTTCACCTCTCTCCGTATGACCTCCCTCTACGAAACGATGACCGAACAGCTCGAATCCCTCGACGCCAGCTCGGACGCGCAGGAAACCAAGGAGGTGCTCGAAACGCTCAAGGAGACGCATGCTACCAGCGCGGGGCTGAAAGCGCATTGCACCTGGGCCGCTCTGGATACGATCGAGCGCTGTCGACAAACGCTAGGAGGGCATGGGTTTTCTGCGTATTCGGGATTGCCGAGCATGGTGCGCGTTTTCCCCTTCTCCGTCCCGTGTTGAAGCTGACTCGCATCTATCCTCTCAAGTACAACGATCAAGCCGTTCAGTGCAGCTGGGAGGGCGACAACGTAAGCGTCGCTCTGTCGTCCTAGCGGCACCTCGTCGCCTCGTCGAGCCCGTTTGACCTTTCCCAGTTCCGACTGATCTTACTTGCTTTTGCGTTTTCGTCGCGCACTCCTATCCCCTTTCTCCTATATAGACAATCCTTACCCTCCAGTCTGGCCGTTCGCTTGTGGCTGCCTACACCGATGCGACCAAAGGCATCAAGTCCACTGGCGGTTCCGCTTACCTCAACTCGCTTCCCGGCATCCTCACCGCTTCATGTCCTTCCGACTCAGCAACCCTCGACCTCGATACGCTGAAGAAGGCCTGGGACTGTGCATCGGCCAATTTGGTCAAGTCGGCGCACGATGCGTTTGAAGCCGGAAGAAAGAAAGGGCTGGGAAGGGAGCAAGCACTCGAGCAGTGTTCGCAGGAGCGCTTCGTGGCTGCCAAGATCCACACTGCAGGATATCTCTACCGGTACGTGTCATCCACGTCTTCCTTTTATTGCCGCAGTATCCCGGGCCTTCCTTGCTGAGGAAATCCGCTGTACTCCGCCTGTTGACATTGCTGACTTGGACCCTCCTACAGAATGTTCCACGAAGCCGTCATCGAGCTCGCTAAGACCGAAGACCCCGTCAACGGTGTCGTCAAGACCCTTGACGATATTTGCCGCTTGTACGGCTGCTGGGCGATCGAGGAGAACGCTGCCCAGTTCCTCAAGTACAAGTTCTTCTCGCCTGCGCAGATGGATTTGATTTCGAAGGAGGTGAGGGCAACCCTCCTGCATCCGCTTCAGGCCTATTTCACCATACTGGTTGAATGGACCAAGGCCATTTCGCTGGGACTGCTCGCTCACCCCGTCTACTTGCAGGTCACTCGTCTCTGCGCTGCTCTGAGGAAGAGTGCCGTCCTCCTCACCGACAGCTTCAACTTCTCAGATCACATCGTGCGTCTCCCTCACTGTCCCGAAGCGATTGTCCTGCTCACTCGCAACTGTCCTTCAGATCAATTCTCCTCTAGGCCGTTACGACGGCGATATCTACTCTCACTACTTCAACCGCGTCCGCGACAGCAACCCCTTCCAACCCGTTCACCCTTGTGCGTCCCGTTTTTTCTCCTTTCTTACAGATACTCCCGCTCACTCGACTGGTACCGCTCTTTCCGCCCCTTTTCCCGCCTCTCTGCTCTGCTGTAGACTTCGACCGCATCATCAAGCCCCTCATCGAGCGCGAACCGCACGAAATGGGCGACGACGCCGACACGATGGACCTCGACGATGAGATCTCCGAGCTTCACGCTGAGCAAGAGCAGCAGCAGGAGGAGGCTAAGAAGACGCAGGCGATCAAGAAGGAGCTTGATAAGCCTGCGTCGGAGTAGGGTGGTTGAGCTTGGAGTCGCTGTTGCTCTTTGTTCTTTGCGTGTTACCGTCGTACAGTATTTTGCATCCATGTAGAACTCTCCAGCCCGTTGCTTGTTCTTCCTACCGTTCTCTCTCCGCACGTTTTTTGCAGTCTTTGTTTTGCCACCTGGCGCCCCCTCCGTTTTGCGACGGTTTTTCCAGACACCCGCCTGTGACCCTACCCAAGCTCCGGCTGAACAGATTGTCCGGCAAGATGCTTCGTACGGTACTCGATACGCTGTCCCGCTTCGGTCTATAATCCTCTTCCCGTCGCGTTACAACCTTACCATCCCCTCGACCCTGAACTCGTCCATCTAATCGCCTCGCCAGCAGCAAGTACGCCGCTGTCCACGAATGCGGAGGTCGATACAACGAACGGAAGTCTGGCGGAGGACGTATAGGAGGGTAAGGAGGGTTGGGTGCTGAACGTAGAAGTCGGCGGAGGGTTTGAAGCTGCAGAGCGTTTGCGCTGCTTTGTGTTTATCACCGCAGAGCGTAGCGTAGTTGACAGCGAGGTATCGAAGGGACGGGAATAGGCACAGAAAAGTGTGAAAACTGTGAAGTTGCCACTACAGTATGGGATCGGAAGTTATTTAGCTGTTGTAAGTCTGTTGCAGCAACCTGATGCGAGTAGGAAGGACTCACGCTGTCACAGAGATCCATTTCAGGTCCGGAGACAATCAGTGCCTTGACTCGAGGCAACGCGGGTACACTAGCCGGTACACAAAGCGTATGATCGACGGAGATATGCAGCTCCGATACGCTGATCTCCTTCAGCAACATGAAAAGGCGCTCGAACCCCGTATTGGAGAATTCGCAGTCTCGGTTGTCCGGGTCCCTGCTGAATAAGTTGTCTTCGACTTCGAGTTTGCGCAGGGGCAGCTTCTGTCAAGTACAATCAGCTCTCACGGTCAGAATAGGAGCAAAAGCGAACATGAGACGAACATCTGCCCTCTCGAGCGCTCTGCTCAAGGAGTCCATGAACTGCGACGTCCACGCACGACGATTCGCCCCATAGGTCAGGGAAAAACGAAGGTGTTCGATAGTGGTCCAGGGAATTATTGCAGTAAGGAGAGGGCCCTGAACTTGCGTTGATGAGACGGAGAGACCGTAATGATGGGGCCTGTGCACTCAGCAGCTGAAGACCGCATCTGCCTACCGAGAAGGGAAGGTCGAGGAAACGATGACGAAGCTGCGGCAAGTTGCGCCCAATGGTGAATTCGACATCGTCGAGTCCGAACGAGTCCTGGGTACGGTGACCAAGAGAAAGGTGTCGGAGGTGGCGGAGGCTACTGAGAGCTTCGGTGAAAGGTATCGGCAGAACGACCAACGGTCCCTCGTGATCTCCCCGGTGGATGAGCGTCGTGGGATTGGTGAAGAGGCGGACGACGGCGATGTCGAAGCCGAAGACAACATCCAATTCTGAAGACTCAAGGCGGACCTCAAGGCCTCACGGACAAGGGGCTGAAGGTCGGGCCGCAGCATCAGTCGCTGAAGAAGACGGTGCTGCTGTGGGATCACTGGACGTGATGCTGCGTAGGCTGGAAGAGCAAGGCGGTACAGGCGCTTGTCGAGGCAAATATCGCTGAAGCCGTTGGGATCCCGGACCTCTGAGAGATGCGAGAGAACGGCGGTGACGAGTTCATCGGGGAGGCGTTCAAAGGGTGCGGCTGTAAGGACCTTAGTGAGCAGCGGTAGATCAGGATGGTGCTTAGAAGTAATGCGCGCACCCTTTGCCTGCTCCGCCGACTGTTGATTGCTTCTTCCGCTCTCTCCGGCTGTCGAGTTTGAGGCAGTGAGGTTGGGTCTGTGCGTGAAGAGGGTGAGCGCAAGGGTGTAGAGAAGAAGTAGGGTAGACTGACTGGTTCATCTAGACTGCACTAGCAATGGATCGACGAGTGCTGGAACAAGTTGAAGGACGAGAACAAGATGAGACTTCGAGATGGATTAGATCAGAACTTGACTGCTCACGCTAGAACCGCTTGTACAGAGTCTGATACACCAGGATGAATCAGTAAGCGCTCTCTCTGTTACCCAGTGTCACTCGTAAGCTCGCCCACGCTCCCTCGCAGAAACACCATCATTCAACAACCGCAACTCGAAGAGGTCAACCACAAGGGAACAGGGCAGCCTGAGCGCGCCGGGGACGGTTGGCAGATCCGTATGGAACTAGCGCCACTCGCAAGCTGAAGACGTGTTGCAGCTCGTCGTCCCGCCGTCTCGCTCCTCGACCTCTCCGACGAAATCCTCTCCCGCGTCTTTCAACAGCTATTCCTCGCACTTGGCTGCAACGTTGCTGCACCTCTGTCTTACACACTCACCAGCAAGCGTACCTTGACGCTAGCTCACCCGATCTGGTGGAGTTGGCTGGGATGCTCGTGCCGATTTTGGCGACTTGGACGACTTCCTCGCCGACGTTCTCCTGAACAAGTACACGCACCGCACTGTCACCACGCTTCGTCTATACATCCCTATCGAGTCATCCTCTCTCTCCCGTGCCGTTTGCGCCCATCCCGTCAACCTTACCTCGCTCACAGTAACCTTTTCCGCCGAAGACAGTCGCTACTTCGAGCATTATCTGGACGCCGATCGCTTTCGTGACTTGGTCCAGAGCCTCGTACCACTCAGCTCACTCGTCATTCTGGGAGACCCCATGTCGATAGCTACGGCGGATCTTTGCCTTGAAGACTACCCGCAGCTTCGCTCGTTCACCTGCGAAGGTGACACCCTCCGTGACATGGTTCTAAAGAACAGCGTTTGTCAACTTCAAACACTGGAGCTCCGAAGTACCATGTACAGCAAAGACAAGCTTCCCTGGCAGAGCATCAGCTACATCGTTTTTGCCCGGAAAGAAGGGAATATTTTTTGGCGCGAACGGATTCATCAACGGCATTCAACACTGCTCCGTACGTCCACGCGCCAGTTGCTGACAATATTCGACTCAAACTTTGCCTCGCAGACCGAAGCAGTACGGTTTCCTCGCCTCAAGCGGCTGGCAGTCGAGTTTGACTATGATGGTGACCCAGGCGCTGGCGACGACCCCTTCAATCGCAAGCACTTGCAGCAGCTCTTTCTACACCTTCACGGCTCAAAGCTGGATCAGCTTGACCTCGGTCTAGTCACCATACTCGACTGGGCTGCGAATGCTCGTCCTTTGCCGTCGGTCCATATCTTGACCATCTCGGGCGACTGTATCGTGCATGAGATACATCGTTGCTTGTTCATACTCAGCCCTTGCACTAGCTGACGCTTTTTTGGGATTCGGGGAAACATTGCCCAATTACTCGACCTTTTCCGCCTCTTCCCGTCCTTGACTTCCCTTCGGATTCAGGGGTTCTCCTTCTCCACCTATTGGCCTACCACCGCCGCAATCATCTCACAGTGCTGCGTAGCTGGACCCTTGCTGTACGGTTCCCACTTCTCTACGCGGTGTTGTCGCTTTTTGAGGCGACAACCCTGCTCGAATTCCACCTTCGAACTCGCGACGAGGGCGTCGAGATGCGCTGGAAGAGAGGGGGGACGGAGGAGGCTTTCCGGGCAGAATGCTGAAATCTGCGGCGAGACGCAGCGGCAGGCAGTAGCAAGCAACAAGACCTGCAGGTACACTCACAACAAGAGCGAGAGGGAGAGCAACAGCATCTGGGAACTTTGTTTCCGAGCTCACCTATAAGCTCAGTCTGAGGGCATGCGCAGATTGTGAAGCGCAAGCTCGCGCAAGCAGACGAGGCGGAGTATTGCGTCAGCTTGGCAAAGGGCGACCGGGAAGGAGGAATAAAGAAAAACTGGTCAAACGTGGGCTTGATTCGGCGAGGCTTATGCAGCTGAGGCTAGCGCAATGTCGGGGACTAGTCTGCGCTCCTGTTGGCCAGTTCCTCGAATTATCGCCATGCACGTCGCACGTTCTTGAGTATGGCATGCGAGATGGGGAGAACGAGGGAAAGAATACGAGCAGCACGGAGCAAGGCGCGGCTTCGCGTGGAGTTCAGGCTAGATATGATAGTGAGGTTCAGGCAAGCTAGGCTTCGGATCAAGCGAGTGTAGAGAAGTAGTCGTGCCCCAACTTCCTTCGACGAACTCCTGATCAAGGTCTCTCATTGACCTCACTCTACACAAACAATTACAGCTTGGAATAACCTCGTTCAAACACGAGGACACACTCAAGAGAACACACTACCAACTTCGACCGCAATCAGCCCAGGAGCGAACGATTGAGACGAGAATAGGACGACTTGTTGGATTTACTAGTTCAAGAGTTCATGAGGGGAGATGGACACCACGATCAACAACGGGTGTCACACACAAGGTTCGTCTCGTGCTCTGCAACTCCGAACTGTCCCTCTAGACGCGCCAGCAAGAGGGATCCTGCACACCCCACCGCCACCGCCCGTCACGAGGCGAACATGTTCATACTACCAGCTACGGCGGGACGGCAAACGGCCACGAACCAGAGTAACGAGCCATAGGAGCATCAAGAGAGACTCAAGCCAGACTCAGCTAAGGCAATCTTGGACGACTTCGACTTGCATCGACAGATCCGCTTCTCCGTCGCGGCTGGTCAATTAACCGTTACTGACGTGTCGGAAAGCAGAATCCACAGACTCGTCCACCGCGTTCACCACCACGGAAACCGCCACGCCGTTGCCGCCCTCATCTTTACCCTCCCTCTTCCGATCCGCCTCCCACAAAGCCCACCCCACTGCCACGGCTCTTACCTTAGCCCTGTCCAACCTCGCCTTGCAGCCTGAGCTGTCTCTGTCACCCACTGCAATCGCTCGCTCCCCTCGTACCTCCTCGCCCGTTTGCGCCTCTTCCGCTGCACCTTCTTCCGCCGGCAATTCGCTCTTCGAACGGCCAAGCATAAGCTCGAGGTCAACCGGGGAAAGCAGCGAGACGACCACCATACCAACGGCTTTGACGCCCGGTCGACGACCGCATCCAGTTCCGCAACAGCCCGTCGCATCGTCAAGCGGCTCGAATGGTCCGAATGGGATGACTGGCGGCGGAGGCGGGCGCAAGGCGAGCGTCAGCTTGCAGCTCTTCAAGGAGACGGCCGTTCGTGCGAAGGCTCCCGCAGCGTCGGGATCATCCATAGCAACCAGTCCCCTTCCTGCATCGTCAGACGAAGTCCTCGATGCTTCCGCAACCGTCAGCCGGCGCACGCCGCGGCACACCCTGAGTCCAGGCAAGAGTAGGCAACCGAGCGGGTCGAGCAGCGGGCATGGCAAGGGCAAAGGGAAGGAACGGGAGCGAGGCGATAGCGGCGAGCCACTTCAGCCGCAGCACCAGCACCAGATTCCGCTCTCCCTCCCAGGCGGAGGTGATGCGGTTCTGACTTTCTCCTCGCCTCTGGCGTCGCCGGAAGGGAGTATTTTTTCGCCCGTCTCGGTACCCCTTGGTTCGCCTCGGGCCGTGGTGGATAGAGGGCAGAGTCGCAGTCGAAACCCGTCTAGGCCACCGAGCAGATTGGGTCAACCTTCGCCGAAGCTCGTCTCTCATACTTTCCCTGCACCTCCGCCTCCCTCTCCGAGCAAGCATCCGACCTCCGCATCTCAGCAGCACACGCCTTTCTCGCCTTCTTCCGTTTCCGCCTCGCACCCTTCTCCACATCTTCCTTTCCCGTCTTCGTCTGTACCTTCACACTCACCTCTCGCCCACTCGTATATTTCCGCCTCCGCGTCATCCTCCCTGCACCATCCTCACCCTTACCCATCCGGACTTTCGCATTCCCGCCCGACTTCCCCACGCCTTACTCCACAGCTAGCCTCCTCATCCTCGCACCCATCCCCTTCGCATTTCGCCCCTCTGTCCAGTACTGCAAGTCCCATTCCCGACTTTACCGCCACATCCCTGCCAGGTCTGTCAGGCGGAGAGTGGAGAGGCTTGGGACTGGGGGAGCCGGCGCTCCCCTTGCCGGTGTCCCTGCCACTCTCGGCATCTGCGCTGAGCGGTAGTGCGGTGACTGAGCAGGAGGAAGAGGACGAGGAAGACGAGTTGGAAAAGGGTGATACGGGTCACCCTCCTCCGGCGGCCCAGCAGGGGTTGAAGCTGCTGTTCTCGCCTCGGTTGCATCAAGAAGGACGAGACCACGAACTGGAGAGGTCGGCGTCTCGACGAGAGAGTATCAAAGCTCCCTCTCGTCCTGTCGACCAACCCGAACCTTTCTCAACCGCAGCGTCAGCACTGCTCATTCCCTCTCCTCGCGGCCTTTCGAGCACTCCAGCAGAGACTTCCACCACTCAACGCGTCGGCTTTGCGGATCTTCTTGCCATTTCTCGCACCAGTGAAGGCGACTCTTCGTTCGCCGGTCGACCAGTCCAGAGTCCGCTTCAGCTCGGTTCTGTGCATGATCATGCGAGCGATTTCGCGCCTAGCGAAGATGAGGGGATTGAGTATGACAGCTGGACGGGAAGTACGAGTGAGGAGATCACGAGCACCGAGGAAGACAGCAGCGAGTGGAGCGACGAGGAGCTGTTCGCTACGTCGGACGAGGAGGGCGAGATTACGCAGGCTCAGATTCAGCCGCAGCACAGTCAGGAGGACGATGACGCGGATACCGCGCCGGAAGAAGGAGAAGAAGGTGAAGGCGGGGAGGAGGAATACGAAGTCGACGTCGCGCCTCTTCAGTCGAAACTGTCGCTGAACGGCGGGGGCGAGGTCAGCATGAGGAGGAACATGGGCAGGCCGAACGACTTCAAGGGTCGCTTGCTCGGGGGAGACGGAAGAGGGACCGTGCCGCTTGAGCCGTTCAGGCATCAGGTTGGCGGGCATAACCATATTTTCAGGTTCTCGAAGAAGGCCGTTTGCAAGGTGAGCTCTCTTTCCTCCTCTGTTTCGTGCGTGTGAACGCCGGGGTGTAGCCGAGGCTGCGCTGACACCTTTCTGTCCACAGCCTCTCACCTCGCGAGAGAACCAATTCTACGAGGCCGTCGAGCATTCCTCCCCACGTCTCCTAGGCTTCGTCCCTCAGTACCTCGGTGTCCTCAATGTCACGTACCGTCGTGCACCTTCATCCACCCCCCTCGCGACGGAAGGGTCGATTACTCCCGCTGCCGCTGGCAACGATGCCGAGAAAGGCGACACGGCCCCGACTTCCCGTCCTTCCTCCGGCCCTCGCCGTCACTCTTCTCCCGCACCCGTGACAGACTCTCCCTCTTCTCGTCGGATTTTCCGCCAGAAAAGCGGCGACGAGGTCCCCGAAGTTCCCGAGGTGACGCTCGAGCGAAACCGGCACATCATCCCGGACAGTATGGTCTGGGACGCGGTCAAAGGGCTGCGCAAGATGAGCAATCGAGAAGGCAGGAGAGCAAAGGCTTCGGCGGCTGTTGCAGGCGGAAAGAAGGTCGGAGGAAGGTCGACAGACCCAGAGACGGCGGCGCAAGGGTCGGGCTCGGGAGCGACTGATTCGCCAGGCGGGAAAGGAAAGACGGGAGGACTCCTCTCTTCTCCAGACTTCGCACCTTCTTCGTACTCCATCTCCGGCAGTGTTGGCGATAAGAGCCAGCTCGCTCCGCTTCCAGCGTTCCCGCCTCTTGGCCCATCTTCCTCGACGCCGACCATTTTGCCTCCGACTCCGCACTCCACCCCGACCGACGGAGGGTTCGTCAACGGTCGTCCTCGCGGTCGCGTTCACTCAGCCGACCTATCCGCCTTCCCCTCCTCGTTTTCGCGCCGCTTCTCCCCTATCCGCAACTCGCTCTCTTCCCTGTACCCGCCCCTACCTGGCACTCCCGGCACCCCGTCTTCCTTCCGCAGCTTCAACTCGAACCCTTGCATCGCTGGCACGGGCAGCACCGTCGTCAATCAGAAGCTGTGTGAGCAGGTTCTGCGGGAGGTATTTAGCTCGCCGAAGCTGCGGGATGGGAGGAGAGGATGGAAAGAGGGACGGAGGAAGAAGATGAGGCATATGAGCAGTACGAGCGATGTTAGCTCTTTGCTCGGCCGAGGGGGCCAAAGTCGAGACGGAGCAGTCGGGTCAGGATCGCAGACCGCTGAGGCGGGTGAAGGAGACGGTAGCTCAGCTATTGAACACCCGAGCATTGCGAGGCTCACGAGACCGGCTCTTCGGGAGACGCAGAGCGCCGAATTCTCGAGGATCCCGCCGTCGCCTTCAACGGATCAGCGCTTCTCGAGCTTACAGCGCGAAGTCGAAGCCGATATAGACGCTATGCCTCGAACCTCGACCGACTCCGAAGGCGCAGGTGGTGTGCTATTCGCCAGGCGCCATACTACTCCTGGCCAAGGCGAGGAAGGGATGTTTGCGATGGATGATGAACTACCAGAAGGAGACCCGCTTCCCTCGCCTCGGGCGCCTTCTTCCGTCGCTTCCCCTATGCGGATCTCTCTTGAAGGTACATCCTCATCCCCTCTGTCGATGCCAGTCCCCTCGCCTCTACGACACCGTTTCCCCTCTTCCGACTTGCCCTCTCCGATCGGCTCCCGCTCGCCTTCACTGCATCAAGTCGACGCGCCTCTTCCGTCTACTCCACCCCCAGCGCCTACACCGTCCAGGCAAGAGCAGTTCATCTTAATGGAAGATCTCACGGGGGCGCTGAAGAAGCCGTGCGTGCTCGACCTTAAGATGGGAACGCGGCAGTATGGCATTCTTGCGACGCCGGAGAAGAAGAAGAGTCAGACCAAGAAGTGCTCCAAGACGACGAGTCATGATCTCGGCGTCAGGATTTGCGGCATGCAGGTAAGCTTAGTCTCTGTCATGCGACCTGATCTCGTACTGATCTTTTCTTACTTTTCAGGTCTACAAGTCCGACGAAGATCGCTACGTCTTCCAAGACAAGTACTTCGGCCGCAAGGTCCAGATCCGCGACTTCCCCTCCGTCCTCGCCTCCTTCCTCCACGACGGCACCTCCGTCCTCGCCTATCACATCCCTCACATTCTCAAGCAGCTCTACCGCCTCGCTTCGATCGTCAACGGTCTGGACCGCTTCCGCTTCTACGCCGCCTCGCTACTTTACATTTATGACGGCGATGCCGACGTTCAAGATGCCTACAAGAACAGCGTTTTCGCTCAGGCGGCGGAACCAGGGCCGGGAATGGATCTCAAGCTGATGTCGTCGAGTTTGCCAGATCGGCCGGCGAACGGGTGGGCAACGCTCGAGGCGTCGGTCAGTTCGCTAGGCAGGTCGATGAGTGGGAGCAAGCGCAGGCCTCGAGCTATGTCGGCTGGAGGAAACGACAACGATGACGATGATGACGAGAATGCTTGCCGTCCTACGCATCAATCCTCCCCTCACCATTCCTCGTCTCACACGGAGAACCACCGCTCGCACCGTCACCACCACCATCACGAGCAGTCCTCGCACGGCGAAGGCGAGCGGAACGGACAGCGCCACCGGCGCCACAAGAGCAAGAAGCGCAAGGTTCCTGGCGCAGTCACCATCCGTTTAATCGATTTCGCACATTGTACCACTGGCGACGACTTCCTCGACCCCGAGGATGCCGCGCCGTTCGATCTCTCGCCCGGTGATGAAGCTTTAGATGGGCGCATCGTCGCCCGCTTCCCTCCGACTCACCCCAACCAGCCCGACCTCGGTTTCCTGCTCGGACTCAAGAGTCTGTGCGCGGCGTTGAGAATGATCTGGGCGGACGAGTGGGAGAAGGGCAGCTTGCCCGGTTTCGAGCGGGATCTGCACGTCGAGGGCGAAGGGGTGTTTAGGGAGATCTGGGGTCCTCCGGCCGATGAGCCTGGGTTAAGGTGCGAGAGTATCACTCCGGATACGATCTACGATCTGGCCACGGCGTGAGCAGGGTGGTGCAGATGCCTTTTCTTCCTGTCTCCTAGCTTTCTCTCTTCCCGTTATTTCTTTTTTTGTTCCTTTTCGTCCCTTTGTCTAGATCTTTCTCTCCCATCCTATCATATGTATCGACTCTAGCTTCGCCTCTTTCTCGGTCTCTGACATTGCCTTGGCAATAGCCGTTCTGATCGAATTTCGCACATACGGACATTGTACGGACAAGTGAGCAGTGCGAACGAAGTGAGGGAAAGTGCAAGAGTGAGGTGCGCCTTGCATGATCAAGATGAACTTCGACTCTTGACCACCGCTCGACACTGGTCAAAGTAAGCTATAGAGAGTCAAGATGAACCAGTACGTCTACCTTCCGCATCCTTGCAACCGCCCCGGCACCTCACCCGCTCTCACCCGCAGAAGTTCCATCGCTCAACAACCTCGCAACAACGAGGTCAGGATGAAACAGAAACATGGCCAGCTTGACGAGAGCGTCGGACGAGGTGCGTCTTGCGCTCCAGCCAGTACGCCGCGCGTTGATCCCTTGTTGCCAACAGCGAGCCGGAAATCAGCTTCCCTCCTCGAATTTCCGGACGAACTGCTCGTCCTTCTGCCCCTCTCCTACACTCTTCTCAACAAGCGCAGTAACACCCTTCTTACACCTTTGCGATATTGCCATATCACCACCTCAACGGACCATTATGACCTTGACAAACCTGTCGCCAAGCTGATGCTGACTGAAGACATCCTGCCCTCTGTCATGCTCGCTTTAAACCGGACACCCCTGGCACTTCCCCTCCGTTCATTCTGCCTTTCTTACATTTTTTCCCAACCTCACTACGCTCGATATCTCCTTCGGACGTGACACCGACGATCACGAAGCTCTCGATGACGTACCCACATGCTTCCTACACGCCCTCAAGTCTTTGCAGAGCCTCGAGTTCTTTCGGATTCGAAGTCAACCAGAAATCGACTTGGCGTTTTCAATAGACAAAGAGCTCCCCTCGGTGCGGCACCTCGACGTCAAAGGCTTTGCCCCACTGAACACCTTGTCAAGGAACGGAATGTCGCGCTTGACGAGCTTGACAGCTCGGGTCCTCAGCCTCGACGACGTGTCTTTGCCTTGGAGTACTCTCCAGCACCTGCGATCGCAGCCATATGTTGATCCTTCGGGTATATCTGGCATGGACTATTATAGACCTCCAGAACGCACTTGCTTGTTGCGTACGCTGCTTTCCTCCCTCGTGGTATAATCTGCGTGTGCTAATTGTGCTCTTTGCAGCCTCCCTCGTCATTGCTGACGTTGAATCGTCTCACACTTGGCTTCTTGGCGCTCGCAGCCTCGAATCCAGCAGATGTCGAACTGCTCGATCAACGCCACTTGCGACTCATGCTTGGCTTCCTGCTTTTCTCGCAGCTGGAACGCCTTGACAGCCTACAGATGGTGTCTTTGAATGGGAGCAAACAACGACAAGCCTGAACACTGTGAAGACGGTTTCATTGGCAAGCAACTGCCCCCTGCATGAAGCGGTGTGTCATTATGCTCCCGACCATGTTTCGACTCACCAAGGAGCTAATTGAGTTCTCTCTTTTGCGCCCCAGAAACACCTTCGAGACTTGCACGAATTCCTCGCGATGTTTCCCAACCTCACCACGCTACTACTCCAAGGCTTTACGTTCTCCTCCACTTCACACGAACAACTTCCACCGACGCCATCTCGCAGCTAGACCCGGGCAACCTCGGCCTCAGCTACCCTTCTCTTTCTGTGCTCTTATCGCGAACCGAGAGGAGTACGGGACTACCCGAGGTGCGCTTCCGGGCCGCTGGAGGGAAGCTGGAGATGAGATGGACAAGGGAGTCGAGGATGAAGCTGTTCACGGCGGATTGCTGCAAGTTGTCGTAGGTTTCGCTTCGAGTCGCCTGCAACAATACGCTTCCGATTTCGTGCAGCGTGAGGGCTCACGCCCGCAAGCGCCAAGCAAACGAAGCAGCGAACGCATTCTGTTCTCTATTCTTCGAGGGACTTTCACATACGGGTGCAGCTGTGGCTCTCGTGATCATGCTTCTCGAACTGCCAACGCAATAGAATGATAAGCACAAACCCATCATCGTTCCAACACGCAAGAGAAAACATGACCATCCCCAGCTTCTAGATACTACCCGTAAGAGAAAGATGCGACCGCTGAAAAGAATGTGTGGAGTAGAGCTACATAGAAAAGAATGGACGGATCGATGGTTCCCAATGGGAGAGAAAACCGAAGGTGGAGAGGGCGGAAGAGATCTCATGAGTGAGTAGGTGTAAGGGAACGGAATAAGTGCTGCTGAGAATTTTGCGAAGTAGAAAAGACACAACTAAGTAGGACGATGAAAGGGAAGGCACACAAAGAGGAAGACGACAAGAAGAAACCCAAGCTCATGCTTCGACGGCGTAACCGAGACCACCGGTGAGGCGCAGGGAGTCGAACTTTACGCCCTTGGAGTAGCCGAGAGGAACGTCCTTCATTTGAGGATCGCCCTTGATGACGGTCGTGCGGCGAACCTCGGTGCTGATGTCGCCCGACTTGCCGGCCACGCCCTGGTGACCTGACTCCCTCAGCGCCTCGACCACTTCAGAGTACTTCTTCATGGCCTCGACTTCGTATCCTCCCTCGATAACACCGACGCGATACTCCGAAAGGACCGCGTTGGCGCCGTTGGAATGGTCGTAAACTCCTCCGTAGAAAGCGGTGGTCGCGTCCCGACCGAGGCGGCTCCGGACCAATCCCGCGCCACCCGGGTGCTCGTCGATGAAAGTCGAGACATCGTGAATGAAGCCGCCGATGACCATGAGTTGACGGGTCTTGCACTCGTCTTGGACTGTATCGGGCCGAATATTGATGTTTGAAGCGGAAGTGAAGGACGATAGGAGTTCACAATTATCGCGAAAGCGAGGGAGGGTAGACGAGAGAGAAGTCAGCAAACACGAAGACAACACGGAAGAGGAGTGGAGGGCAGAAACAGAGTAACGCACATTGATCCCAGGTGAGCACAGGCAAGTGGTTCGAGTCCTTCGGCCAGGTGATCTGCTCAGCCTCGCGAGCGAGCTTCTTGAGCTTCATGGCATACATGCCACGCCTGACGTCGTTGTCGGGGAAAGTCTTGAGCTGGGAGGCGAGACCGAGGCAATATGCGGTGTAGATGAACCACTTGGTCGGGTCGTATTGGTAGTAGGCGATGGCTGCAGGATGATGTGAAAAAGGAAAAAGATGATTGTCAATCGCGGGATACTCAAGCGGAGGAAGCAAAACCGCCACTAACCGTTGCGGAAATCAGAAGGAAATTCATGGTGCTGTATGGGGACGTGCAGGGCCGAAGAAGGGTCAATCGAGAGCAAAAAACAGGAAGATCGGGAGGAAAAGAAAGAAAAGACGTACGAAGTTGTGGTACCCCTCGCCGATGGTGACGAGCGCGGTGATCCAGTGGTTCTTAGGCGTATGCTTGTCGTCGAAAGGCGTGTCTCCGAGCCAGTGGGCAAGGGAGTTAACGCAGAAAGTAGACTGTCAAGAAAAAAGCAAGAAAAAGTGTAAGTCATGACGAAGCTCAGAAGAGACGCAATAGGCAAGACGCACGTGGTGGACGAAGAGAAGACGGGCAGCGCCGGCAAAGAAGAAACCGCCGCGGTAATCCCCCCAGCCGAGACCGGCGACGAGGGTCGGGAAGACGAAGCCCATGCCGACGATGAGGTAAACATACCAGCGGTGCTGCCACTTGACGACCTCGTTGACAGAGAGGTCAGACACGTCGGCAACACCGGGCTTGCGGCGGGGTTTGACGATCATCCAGCCGACATGGGACCACCAGAAGCCCTTCTGGGCCGAGTAAGGGTCGAGGTCCGTGTCGGTGTAACGGTGGTGAGCGCGGTGTCCTCGTGACCACCACCTGCGCAGAGAAGAAGAGAAAGGGCGGCACAGGTCAGAGCGGCAATGAAGAGAAAGAAGAACGGCCTAAGACGAACTTGATCGAACCCTCGACGGCACCAGATCCTCCGAGTGCGAGGAAGTACTGAAGAGGCAGGGAAGCGGTGTAGGCGCGGTGAGCCCAGAGACGGTGGTAACTGTGTAGCGGAAGATTGGTAAGCGTCCGCGGCAAGACTCGGAGAAGCCGGAAAACACGCACCCGGCAGTGATACCCAGCCCGGTGTAGAAGTAGTAGATCACGGCCCACAACGCGGTCTGCCACTTAACCTCTGTAGTCGCGGCACCGTAGATAGCGAGTGCGGGTACGACGGTGAGGGCCAAAGTGGAGATGACGTTGATGTTCTTGTGAAGGTTGGCGAGGGTAATGGGCGGGAGGGGACGCTCCTTGGCGAGTACTTTGCGAACATAGTTGTCGTCCTGGTGAGTGCCGTCATCGACAGCGGTCGTCTCGCCTTCGCCATCCGAGTCGTGCTCAGAGTCACTCGAGTCGCTTGCCTCGCCCATATTGGGGTGCCTCATGCGGAGGGGAGGGCGGCCATCCTTGGTCGTAGAAGTCGCCGGTCCGACGGCGTGAGGGAGCTGTGTCTCGAGAGCGGTAGCGATAGCCTGAGTGGACGCCATTGGCGTGATGTAGTGATAAGACGGCGGACGGGGAAAAGTGTGTAGGGAGAGATGGGGGGAAAGGTGGTGCTCTAGTGTGAAGAGTGGCGGACGAGTAGGGGTTAGATGGAGGGAAGGGAGACACAGAAGAGAGAGAGTCGGGGGAAGGGGAGACGCAGGGCGATAGTGGCGAAGGCGAGAACGCCGCCAGCGAACGGCGAGCATTCGGTTGGGGAACAAAATTTTCTCTTTCCACTTCTTTCTCCGTCGACCTTCTCTAGTCTGTCCTCGCAGTTCAACCGAATGTTGGCCTCAGCTGAGTCAGGACGCTACAGCTCGTAGCATGCTTCTCCTCCGGCGAGCACCTGCCACCTCAGGCAGACGGCTTATTCTACTTCGTCCGCTTCTTTCCTCCTCGCTTCCTCTCCCGCTGCTGGCTCGTTCGGCTTCCTTCGCTATGCTGTACACTCCACCGGCCCCGTATCTTCGCCGCCGATCAATCCGTCCTTCTCTCCCCCCTGCTTCCCCTTTCTCCTGCTTCTCCCCAACTTCTCCCAAGTGACCTCATATGGTTGTGACAGCTTCTCCGATACGCCGACACCCGCAGCAACTTCGTCATAGCGGTCTCAACTCTAACCCCGCGGCCTGGCGTGACCGCAGACGCCGCATGCGTGAAGCTCTGCACCTCGGCGTGAGTGCGGCCAAGATGACGCGCTACAGCGGCCGGCACTGTGGCAGTAGGTACGACGGGAGCTTATCGTAGACTGCTCGAATACTCCGCTGTTTCTCCTCAGGCTCCTCGGGTTCTCTCCGCGCGCTACAACGATCGTTCAGTTCTCGACTGATTTCCTTCTTATTTGCTCAGCGGGCTACGGCGTGTTGTATTGGCCTGCTGAGCTCCCCTCGGCGTCCGACACGCTGCTAGACATACCCGACCATGACTGTTGAACCCTACATGCCGCGCAGTGCGGGACAGCGAGCGAAGCGGCCCAAGTGTAATTGCTTGCGAAGCGGTTTCGCCTACCCTTACAGAGTGTGCCAGCGGCGGTGCTATTTCACTGCCCTCTGCTCTCTGTGCTGGGGTGGTGTGCCTCTTTGCAGCGCCCTGCAGCACTGCCTTTGCCTCTCAAGAAGAGGTCCTTCGATTTCCATGCGAGCCGCCTTGATACTGACCGGCCCGTGCATCATCTCGCAGGTGCCGCCTTTCTTCCACGGGTTCATTCGTGCAGCACAGTGGGTCTCGTTACAGTTGATGAGGCTAGCCTTGCGGGTGGACCACAAGTAAATCTGCTCGTTCTCTTTTCCACCCCAATCCGGTAACACCAGGTGGCCGCAGAAGTTTCTGGGAGGAGCGTGCCTTGAGCTTGCACAAATGAGGTAACGCTGCGGCAGGTATGGTCTTGTCCGCGTCGCCAGGTTCAGCGCAGTACACTGAAGCTGAAAGAATAGCGGGAGGGCCCACCTTTGTACAACTTGGAGTGCCTGACCGCCTGCACCTACTGTCTTGTGATCAATCTCTGTCACGTCGAAAGCTAATGCTGAATCTGTGTAGGAGAAGTGGGTGCTGGACCTCGGCATAGTAAGAGAGTCGGCGACGACCTTCTCAACCAAGAGCAAAGGTTGTCGACGCAGCTGCAGCGGGTCATTGAGCGAGTCAGCCAGCAAATCAGACTATGTGACGGTGATGACAGGAGCTGCAAGCCTCGTTCGACTTGGCATCTGAGTATACTTCTCAGAGAGCAGCATGTGCCAAAGTGTATCATAGGAAAACGAGGGCGCTTCAGCTTTGTAGGCTAAACGAATACCCTCTTCTTACACTGGCTATGTCACATGCTCTGCCCAAAGCTCGCCGCTTCGTCGTGGTAAAGGAGGGGACTTCGCGCGGAGCGCGGAAGAAGTCGGCTTGGTCGGTTCTATCCCTTTTCCGTACCTCCTCATAATCACGCAGCCTGCTTCCAGTTGAGCTTACGTTGCTCAATTGGCGCTGTCTGCGACGCGCTCGACCAGGTCTCGGCATCTAGCAATCGGGAAATGGTGCTCCGCAGGGTTTTCATAGTACTCTTCGAGAGGATCTCGTGCCGGCTGCCTGTTGATACGGCAGCGCAACCGGCTTCCGACGCCGGTAGCCACCGAGCCCGCTTCGGACCTGCACAGAGGCTCTCGAGACTCGTACCACGGACTAGCGCGAAAGAGCATGGTTCAGCTCCGCTTGTACAAACTGAACTCTCATTTCCCGCGCTGTTTATCGGGAGTTGAAGGAGCGGGGCACTTTTCTCGGCCCCGGGCTTCTATCCCGCGTTTGCTTCTGCTTCTTCGCATCGCTGTTGCTGCTCATCCTACACCACGAGACACGGTGCCGCTCCACACCGTATGCAATCACCGCTGCTTGACCCTCTTCCTCACTGATCGCGCTTACGACCTTTCTCACCGCCGTGGAACCCGCTCGGCAAGGGCTACCTACAGCACCGTTCCCTCATCCACTGTCACCGGTATGTAGCCAAGGCGCGAAGACGGCTTGGCAGGCGTGGATGAGGTGGTTGAGGGCGACCTCCTGCTGCCGGAGTGACAATGAGGCGGGGTACGGCGACAACACCCTGTGAGGCGGCGAAGACCTCCCACATGGTATTTAGAGGACTGGGTTACCACACGAGGAGGTTAGAGCGCTCAGAATAGTGAAGAGGAGGACAGGCCAAAAACCACATACATCGAGGTCGGGGATGGTGGGGTCGTTCTCCTTGCGGCATCGTTGTAAGGTTTGTGTAGTACGTAGGGGCACGATAGGTGCAATCTGAATGATCTGCCTGTTCACCTGTTAGCCAGAGGAGGAGAGTGTCGCTGTTGGTCTCTTGTCCCCAACGAAGTCTCTGGGTCGATTCCCCTTTCTCTTCTCCCTCACTCTCCCTTCTTTACTGCTCATAAGAGCTCCAACCTACCTCTCTATACCCCCTTATCCCCTCCCGCACACCTTTGAACCATGTCCTCCAAGCGTGCGTCTTCCCTGACCTTCCCACCTCCCACCCCATACTAACTTACTCTTTTCTCAACTCCCACCCCGTATGCGTGCATGATACCGCCACACTCGTACCTTGACAGCCATTCGCGAGTACGACGCCAAGCTCCTCGTCGCCTACCACCTTGGTCGCGCTCCCACCGCTGGCAAGAAGGCCGTCGCCCGCGAATCCTTTGTCTCCCCGCCAGTCAAGGTTGCCCAGGTGCGTTCGATGCATGCATACAAGTCATTCCGGATTCATTCCGCCGGTGCTTCGGTGGCCTCGAGGCGAGACGAGGCAGGAGGAGCGATTTCGCTTTTTGTGGGTGGAGCTGCTCCACTTGAGCGAAACGAAGCGGGACGGAGCATCACCCTGTCCTGGAGTATTGTTCAAGCTAGACAAGGCACTGAAGCTGCGAACAGCCGGCAACTCGCTTGCTTTGACGACTTCAGCCTACTCGCTCGAGCCTCTGCCCAACATCCAGACTTTCTTTTGCGATGTTCTTACTGACTGTGGCACTTCCTTACCTCGTGTACAGATTGCCTGGGACCCGGAGACCAAGCAGATCACCAACGAAGCTACTCTTCCCCACTGGGTCTTCAGCGAGAAGCTCGTTGCGAAGCCCGATCAGCTCATCAAGAGGCGTGGAAAGGCTGGCCTTCTGTATGTTCCTCTCCTCGTAAACTGTGCCAGAGCCGTATTGACACCCGGATTTGCAGCGCCCTCAACAAGCAATGGCCTGAGGCTCAGCAGTGGATTGCCGAGCGGGCAGGAAAGCAGGTTCTCGTACGTTTCGTTCGCCCCGGTCGCCTTCCTTGCACTACAGTGGCTAATACATCTGTGCGGACAGGTCGAGAAGACCACTGGTACTCTCAACAACTTCATCGTCGAGCCCCTCTGCCCTCACCCTTCCGACTCCGAATACTACATCTGCATCAACTCCGTTCGTGAGGGCGACGTGATCCTCTTCACGCACGAGGGTGGTGTCGACGTCGGTGATGTCGACGCCAAGGCGCTCACTCTCCTCGTTCCCGTTGGCGGTGAGCTCCCCACTCGCGAAGAAATCGCCGCTCAACTCCTCAAGCACGTCGCCCAGGGCGAGCGCACCGAGGCTCTCATCGACTTCATCATCCGCCTCTACTCCGTCTACGTCGACCTCCACTTCGCCTACCTCGAAATCAACCCTCTCGTCGCCGTCGAGAACCCTTCGACCGGCAAAGTCGACATCTCGTACCTCGACATGGCCGCCAAGCTCGACCAGACTGCCGAGTTCATCGTCGGACCCAAGTGGGCTATTGCTCGTGACGCTAGCGTTGTCAACCCCCAGGCGGCTGGTTCGTCTACGGGCAAGATCTCTGCCGACAAGGGCCCACCCATGTTCTGGCCTCCTCCGTACGCCTTTTTTCCATTCTCCTGGCTTGTTACTGCACCATCCGCCTCTGCGCCATTCGCTGCAGCCGGCGCATCGTGATTTCTGATACAGCGATATTGACTCTTTGACTTGATGCAGCTTCGGTCGTGACTTGACCAAGGAGGAAGCCTACATCGCCAAGCTCGACGGCTCTACCGGTGCTTCCCTCAAGCTTACCGTCCTCAACCCCGAGGGTCGCGTCTGGACTATGGTTGCTGGTGGTGGTGCCTCGGTCGTCTACTCCGACGCCATTGCCGCTCACGGTTTCGCACACGAGCTCGCCAACTACGGCGAGTATTCTGGTGCGCCGACGCAGAACCAGACGTACGAGTATGCCAAGACCATCCGTGCGTTCCACTTCCCTTCCCGCCGCACCGGCTTTTTCTACCGTCACTAACCCAAACTTGCTGTTGACAGTCGACCTCATGACGCGCGGCACCCCCAACCCCCAGGGCAAGCTTCTCTTCATCGGTGGTGGTATTGCCAACTTCACCAACGTCGCCGCTACCTTCAAGGGTATCATCACCGCCCTCAAGGAGTACCAGCACCGCCTCCAGGAGCACGCCGTCCGCATCTTCGTTCGCCGTGGTGGACCCAACTACCAGGAGGGTCTCAAGGCTATGCGCCTTCTCGGTGAGACTCTCGGTGTCGAGATCCAGGTGTACGTCTTCTTTTCCCCTCGCCCCACTTTAGCTTGAGCTGATTTTCTGCACTTACAGCTTCGGCCCGGACGACTTCATCACCTCCATCGTTCCCCTCGGTCTCGGCATCACCAAGCCTGCTGTCCCCTCCGCCCTCAAGGCCCCGATCGCCAACCTTGACGGCACCCTCACCCCCGTCTCCCCTCCTTCCCCCAAGTCCGCCAACGCTGCCCTTTCTTCCGAGCAGACTGGCACACGCGAGCAGCCGCAAGACCGCATCGTTGACTTCTCCCACGACGTTCATGCCGAGAGCGGCCGCCCTTGGTACCGTCCCTTCGACGAGAACACCCGTTCCATCGTCTACGGTCTCCAGCCCCGTGCCATCCAGGGCATGCTCGACTTCGACTTCGCCTGCGGCCGCAAGGTCCCTTCCGTCGCCGCCATGGTCTACCCCTTCGGTGGACACCACGTCCAGAAGTTCTACTGGGGCACCAAGGAGACCCTTCTCCCCGTCTTTACCTCGATGGCCGACGCTGTCGCCAAATGCCCGGACGCCGACGTCGTTGTCAACTTTGCCTCCTCCCGCTCCGTCTACTCGTCGACCCTCGAAGCCCTCGAGATCCCCCAGATCAAGGCTATCGCGCTCATCGCCGAGGGTGTTCCCGAACGCCACGCCCGTCACATCCTCCACGCCGCCGAGCAGAAGAAGGTCATCATCATCGGTCCTGCGACTGTCGGTGGTATCAAGCCGGGATGCTTCCGTATCGGTAACACTGGTGGTATGATGGACAACATCCTCGCCTCCAAGCTCTACCGCGCCGGTTCCGTCGGCTACGTCTCCAAATCCGGTGGTATGTCCAACGAGCTCAACAACATCCTCGCTCTCAACACCAACGGTACCTACGAGGGTATCGCCATCGGCGGTGACCGTTACCCCGGCACCACCTTTATCGACCACCTTCTCCGTTACGAGGCCGACCCCAACTGCAAGATGCTCGTCCTTCTCGGTGAGGTCGGTGGTATCGAGGAGTACCGCGTCATCGAGGCCGTCAAGTCCGGCAAGATCAAGAAGCCCGTCGTCGCCTGGGCCATCGGTACTTGCGCCAAGATGTTCGCCACCGACGTCCAGTTCGGCCACGCCGGCTCCATGGCCAACTCTGACCTCGAGACCGCCGAGGCCAAGAACAACGCCATGCGCGCAGCTGGCTTTGTCGTTCCCGACACGTTCGAGGACTTCCCCTCCGCTGTCAAGGCCACCTACGAGAAGCTCGTCGCTGCGGGTCAGATCACCCCCAAGGCTGAGGTCGCCGCTCCCCAGATCCCCATCGACTACAAGTGGGCTCAGGAGCTCGGCATGGTCCGCAAGCCTGCTGCCTTCATCTCGTGAGTTTTTCTGCTTTTCCCCCTCTTCTCTTTGGCGTTCTCGATTCTGACCTCTTGTCATGTGTGCAGTTCCATCTCAGACGAGCGTGGCCAGGAGCTCCTCTACGCCGGCATGCCCATCTCCGACGTCTTCAAGGAGGAGATCGGTATTGGTGGTGTTCTCTCCCTCCTCTGGTTCAAGCGCCGTCTCCCCCCTTACGCCACCAAGTTCCTGGAGATGGTTCTCCAGCTCACCGCCGACCACGGTCCCGCCGTCTCTGGTGCTATGAACACCGTCATCACCACTCGTGCCGGCAAGGACCTCGTCTCTTCCCTCGTCGCTGGTCTCCTCACCATCGGTGACCGCTTCGGTGGAGCCCTTGACGGTGCTGCTGCCGAGTTCACCCGCGCTTACGAGTCTGGCCTCAGCCCCCGTCAGTTCGTCGACTCGATGAGGAAGGCCAACAAGCTTATCCCTGGTATCGGTCACAAGATCAAGTCCAAGTCGTGCGTCCCTTCTCACGTTACTCTCTTTCTTCGCTATCTTCTGCTGTGCTGTTGCTGATGGCTCGGTGATGATCTGCAGCAACCCGGACAAGCGTGTCGAGCTCGTCAAGAACTTCGCTTTCGCCAACTTCCCCTCGACTACTTTGCTCGAGTACGCCCTTGCTGGTGCGTTCTCGCTTTCCTGTACCTCACCATATACGTCTGTTCGGTCTGTGAGCGCATAGCCAACGGCAATACAGCCCTGAAGACAAGAGACTGACTCGTCCTTCGCTTTCCTCTTCCTCCAGTTGAGGATGTTACCTCGGCCAAGAAGGACACCCTCATCCTCAACGTTGACGGTGCAATCGCTGTCCTCTTTGTGGACATTCTCAAGGGAGTGAGTATCTCCTGCTTCTTGGTCGTTGAGAACTGTTGCCGTGTCCTCCCGGACTGAGACTGACCGCAACCTCGTCTTTTCTCCCCTCCCTGTTCTCCGCTCCTTCCCATCTTCCCCTACGCCCCGATCTACCTCTACACAGAGCGGAGCGTTCACCGCTGAGGAGGCGTCCGAGTACCTCAAGGTAAGCTGGCAATTTGCTTTCTGGCGTTTCCCCGTTTTGACCGAATCTTTCCCTTGCAGATTGGTACCCTCAACGGTCTCTTTGTCCTTGGTCGCTCTATTGGTTTCATCGCCCACCAGTACGTTGCTTCCAACCTGTTGCGTCTGCGTGGAAGTGTGGCTGACAAGTTCCGCCCATTTTGCAGCCTTGACCAGAAGCGCCTCAAGCAGCCTCTTTACCGTCACCCGGCTGACGACATCTACATCCAGCCTTTCAACACTGAGCGCATCCTTGTTCAGGAGCGCAAGTAGGCCGTGGTCATTGTTTAGTCCGGTTGGTCGGAAGAAAAAGGTCCCTTTTCGCAGTTTCTCTCTGGTCGTTTGGTCTTCCTTCTCCCCTCTTGTTTCTTTCTGTTTCCTCTCTCTCTCTCGCTTTCTTTCTCTCATGCGCACATCAGTACCCTCTTTCTCTTGCCGACAATGCAGTCTCGTCTAGAAGTTCCCAAGACAAGCGCGCAGAGGGCAGAAAGAACAGAGCACTGGCAAGAGCTTAGACTGCCCGCCACGCTCGACCTCAACCATCACTCAACATTCCTCTGACCAGTCTCAACCTCGCTGCCCCGCATCCTGCTCGGCCAGCTGGTGTCGTAAGGAGCATTCCTTACAGAGAGAATGATGTGTGAACGGTGCATAGCAAACTACAATGGCACAATTTCATCTACCTCAGCGAGAGAGAATAACGTGTGGCGATGAAGAAGAGAAAGGAAAGAATGGAAGACGGGATCAGAAGAGAACTAAGAAAGGTATGGCGGACTGCCTCATGATTTTGCTGGATATGGTGGCACGACCAACGTCAGAAGGATGGGATTATATTGAGAAGGATAGATACTGACCAAACACGTGAAGGAGAACAAGTAACAAAGTAGAGCGGAGCGGAAAAAAGGACAGAAAGGAAAACCCACCACTTTGACCTTCTTCAACCAAACGTCAACTCCTCCGCAAGTTTTCCGCCCACGCTGAACCGTTCTCACAACCAGGAATAAGCAGACCTTGAAGGCAAACAGGGTACCATGGCCTAGGCCTCCTGACACACATTTTTCTGTCCAGTCTTCCCTTTCTGGTCCTTGCAGCCTGTCCTTGTTTTGGAGCTGCACGCAACATGCCCAGAAAGATCGTTACCACTAAACTTGCCCTCAGTCACAAGGGCTTGTACCCGCTCTCTTCCTCTTCCCACTCTTCCACTCAACGTTGGCTACATACATTCTTTTTGAGAGGCATCGCCTTTGCACTCTCAAACTTTTGGCTTGCTTTGCAAGCTCTTGCCAGTGCTCTGTTCTTTCTGCCCTCTGCGCGCTTGTCTTGGGAACTTCTAGACGAGACTGCATTGCCGGCAAGAGAAAGAGGGTACTGATGTGCGCATGAGAGAAAGAAAGCGAGAGAGAGAGAGGAAACAGAAAGAAACAAGAGGGGAGAAGAAAGACCAATGACCAGAGAGAAACTGCGAAAAGGGACCTTTTTCTTCCGACCAACCGGACTAAACCATGACCACGGCCTACTTGCGCTCCTGAACAAGGATGCGCTCAGTGTTGAAAGGCTGGATGTAGATGTCATCAGCCGGGTGACGGTAGAGAGGCTGCTTGAGGCGCTTCTGGTCAAGGCTGCAAAATGAGCGGAACTTGTCAGCCACACTTCCACGCAGACGCAACAGGTTGGAAGCAACGTACTGGTGGGCGATGAAACCAATAGAGCGACCAAGGACAAAGAGACCGTTGAGGGTACCAATCTGCCAGGGAAAGATTCGGTCAAAACGGGGAAACGCCGGAAAGCAAATTGCCAGCTTACCTTGAGGTACTCGGACGCCTCTTCAGCGGTGAACGCTCCGCTCTGTGTAGAGGTAGATCGGGGCGTAGGGGAAGATGGGAAGGAGCGGAGAACGGGGAGGGGAGAAAAGACGAGGTTGCGGTCAGTCTCAGTCCGGGAGGACACGGCAACAGTTCTCAACCACCGGGAAGCAGGAGATACTCACTGCCTGTTAAGACGTAGCAGGAGCCTTTGGGCCAGACCACGCTTGTACAGGCACGGACACATCAGCCAGCGTTTGTGGGTCTGACCTAGACTTCGCTTGCCACCTGATACCCGCGCTGGGCGTAGCTCACGTTACTCTTTGTCCCATCCATCTTCTGCCAGCCCGGCATCTTACGGCTGGACTGTAGCCTTGCAACTTTGGCCCAGGTGGCGCATACTGTGGCATCAGCATGTCCCTCATCTGATTGTCTGGGCGAGACAAGCCTTCGAGAGTTCCTCGAGCTGGCCAACCCGCCTTTTTCCAGAGTTACGGCTGAGCAGTACGCCTCTCTCTTACGCCTCTTCATCACTTCTTTGTTCTCAGTTAGTCTGACGCTGCCCTCCTTGCCGCTCCAGTTGTGCCCCTGTCGCCCATACGCCTGACCTCACTCACTCTTGCCCCACTACACGCGGCACACACACGGCCGTCCCCGTGTTGCGCCTGCCCCGCCATTCCGCCTCTCCCTTTTCTCCTGCACCTCTCACTCTGACCACCATCTCCGAGTCCATATCCGTCTCTCCCTCTGTCGCTCCCCCTCCCAACCCCGCCCCCTCTGGTCAGCGGCTGAAGGACCCGAACTCATGCGCAGCTCGTCGGCACCAGCTCGCCTCTTTTGCAAAGGAATCACAGCTTGGCATGCAGCTTCGGCTGCGCCAGGAGCAGAAGAGGCAGCGGATTGCCCAGGAATACGGCGCTGCAGCACGGTCAAAGGCCCGGCGAGTCCACCTGTCAGCTCCGCTTTCCTCTCTCCCGACTGCCAGGACTGGCTGGTGTGGGGTGAACGGAGTTGACGGCGTCTATGACGAAGGGGATTTGCGAAGCATGCGCGTGCTGTGGTTTGATTGGTACGCTATTTGCGTCCCTTGTTCTTCCTGCACTCCTGCCCAACTCACAGTTGCTCATAATACAGGTCGAGCTGTCCTCGAGTTGGCTTGACTGAGGACGGCAATGCACTGTTCGCCATTGCGGGCGCGCCCCAGCCCTGGCTCCTCAAACACCTCGACACTGCAATTGAAGAACTGCTTGACCTGCACGCTCGCCTCGGGCTTGGGGAGCGTAACGAGAAAAGGGGGCTACTTCTGCAGGTGGTCCTCGGGTGGACAAGGGTGTATGAGAAGGTACACTTTGCTATTCAGTGTGTTGCTCATTCCACAGCCGTTAATACTTTACTCTTTTGCAGTGTCCACGACAGACGCAGCTGTATGCGTCTCACGAGACCGACTTCCGCACGCTCTTTGCCACTCCCAGCTGGCGAGCCTTGATGTAGGTCGCGGCCTTCTCAAGCTGCATGGCAGCTCATCGCTGACATGTTTCTTCACATGCAGCCAACACGTTTCTACCTTTGTCCTCGCCCACATGGCCAACGTTCACCGCCGCCTCGCTGCGTCCAACCACTCCGAGTCCCCCTTTGGCATCTTCAGCCTGCTTGCCGTCAACTTGCCTACTCTTGTGAATCCGGTCTCCGCCGCGCCTCACCGAGATTTCAAAAACCCGGCCGGTGCAGTCTGCGTTGTTTTCCCCTTTGATTTGTCCTTCTTCCCCTGGTCGTACGTTGTCCATTTCGCTGACCCGGTGCCGTCGTCCTAGGCAAGTTCCATTCCAAGCAGCGACACTTTCTCGTCCTCAAAGAACTCGGTCTCGTCATCGAGGTTCCTGCCGGTGTTGCCATTGCGTTTCCCAGCGCGCTGGTAACCCACTACAACGTCGACCTGGTGACGGCAGCAACACGAGCGGACGTTCTTGCGGGAAAAGGGAGCAGCCGAGGGAGCTTGGTCTTCTTTTCCCAAGCCAATCTCGTGGCTTTCTACGAGCTCGAGCAGTGCACGATGTCGGCTGCTCGAGAGGCGGGAGATGCTCACGAGTACGGAGGCATGCCGTATATCTTTCGTAATCCTTTCGTTTGAAACAGTTCGAGCTTCGGTTCTGTGTGTTCCTGGAAAAGGTAACGCGGAAGCCTGAGCCGCTTAAAGCTCACCGAAGCAAACTTACAGTGAACACACGGGCAAAGGAGTACCTCCGGGCAGGAAGAGAAGGAAAAGGCGCCCTCCTCTCCTCCTCCTGCCCTCCCACCGCTCACTCCGCTGTCTCCCGGCGGCCTCTCCGTCACCATGGTAGGCCGCTCACTGCGTCCTCGCACTCGCGAGATCAACTATGCTGCTGTCCCCACCCTCTCTCCCCCTGCCTCGGACTCTCCACCCGTTGATGACGACGTCTCGATGCGCACCGCCTCACCTCTTCCGGCGCACTCGCAAAGCTCTGGTAAGGTTACCTACTACCCTCCTACAACCGTGCACTCACTCTGTATGTCTCCGTGCAGACCTTCCGCCCACTTCAGCCGAGCACTCTGACACCGCTGCTCGTCCTCAAGCCACCCTCTCCCAGTCCAGCGCTGGTGGCCGCAGGATTCTGTCGAGGTCTAGCTCGGCTCAGCTCGAGATTGGGGGCCAGTGTGCGTCTGTTCCCCAGCCTCTACAAGCCGACTCGCTGAGCCGTACCGTTCCTTCCACAGCCCACACCGTGACAGTCCCCACGCATGCCTTTGCCGATCCTGAACCTGGAACGGTCGCCTACTTGGAATCAGTGCGCTATCCAATGTCTTTCCTCCCCGCTATCAGTCAACTCGGGTGCTGACGACCCCTTTGGAATCTGCAGGAGCACTTCGAACTCGACTGGATCTTGAACGAGATTTCGACGGTCTGCAGGACAGAGGACATCTATGGCAAAGGGGAGCTCAACTTCAACCCGGCCGCAACCCAAGCCTGCTGTGTCAAGTTCCTTGACGCGCTCTATCTTCTTGTTCAACCATACGTCAACTTTGGCCATAAGACGAAGTCGACTACCGGCGAGCAGTCCTACGGAATCGCTCAGTCCAAGGCCAACAAAGACTTCCCCGATGGAAAGGTTTTGGCAGCGTTCAAGAGGCTCTTCAACAAGTCAGGGCAACTTCAGACTGAGGAGAAGCTCGAGATCAACCCGTGGTAGTGCGTTCTCCTCTTCCTTTACACCCCTCCCTACTCTGAGAATGAGCTAAATTTACTTGCTATTGCAGCCGCAACCTGACCCGCAATGCTGTCGGGCGCGCTGCCGTCGCCGCCTACCCTTCTTTCGGGGAGCTTGACCGCGAAGCCGGAAACCGCAGAGGCCACCCGCTTGAGCATCTCCGCAAGCTTGAAGTGTTGCTCGGGATCGACGGTGTTGACAAGGCTGTCAACGAGTTGGTTGACGAGATCTGCATTGTTGTGTCGACGCACAAGCTCGACCTGGAGTCGCTTGACTTTGGGTTTTGCAACATAGATGTCAAGGAGGCGGACAACATCTGGTACCACGGAGGTCTCAGGTTCAAGATCTGTTCAGCAAGCACGACGCGTTCAAGACGGTTGTACGTTTCTCTTTCTCTCTTCAAGTGGCTCTACAAGATTATGCAAGCTGACCACCATCAGTCCGACAGACGATGGCCGGCGGCTATTTCAGGCGCTTCCTCGTCGGCCTAGGTTTCTTCGAGTACCTCCGTCACGAAGCCCTCATCCGCCTTCCCGGTTATATTGTCGCGACGCCGGGAGAGCTTGTATGCTGCCTTTTCCCCTGTTCCCCTGCCTTCCGGACATCATACTGAACCGTCCCCGATTGTGCAGACCATGGCCGACTTGCACCGCCGTACGGAACGCCCGGAACCGCCCGTGTGGGCTACCGACCTCTCTGGGACCTACAGCCGCACCCGATACCTTGCGTCCAGCACCCTGTCGACGCAGCTCGACGACCGAATCTTCCCTCTCCCGAAGACGCCCGCTGCTCACGGCAACAAGTACAATTGGGCGGCGCTTCAGAACGCAAACCCAGCGCACGACCGTATCGTCCAGCTCTCGCGCGATGTCCACAGCCACACAAAGGCCTCGATGAAGTTGATCTTCCGGCAGGCGTTACCCTCCGGTTCACAGACTTTCCAGGCGGCCAACACGTTCGCGCGCAAAGCGGCGGAAGCACAACTCGCCGGCGATCCGCCCATCACCGGGCCAAACAGCAAGGAGATGCACGATCGTGCCACCAAGCACTTCCTGCTCAAGCCCCAGGGGCGTGAGCGGGGCAAGGAGTTGAGGTCGCACATTGCAGCGACGCTTGACGCCGAGATCACTTGTCTCGAGGAGGAGGAGGAGCTGAAGCCACCAAGAGCGTCGGCGGAGAAGGCCAAAGGTCCACTCCCGGCAATCACGCCCATTGCTGACTCGCTCACCCAGCTCAAGGCAGAGTATGAACAGATCAGCTCAAGCCCGAGCCTCGCCGCAACGCTGCATGAAATCATCAAGCTCCTCCTCTTGCTGCCAAGCGGGCATCGTCCGGACCAGAAGCGCGGTTCGCGCAATTTTTCGTTTGTAGCCGGGATGTTGTAAGGGATCTCTCCCTTACGACACTCTGGTGACAAAGTTGTGCTACGCTTCCGAGTTATGGCACGGGGGACTCACCGGGGTTCTACAAGGAGGGAAGGGTAGTGAGGAAGCGTGGATGTTGAGTGACGCGAGGACGGGACTTGAGCGCGAACCTGGCTTGGCTTTCTTCTTTACGCTCTCGCTGAGTTAGATTGCCTGCCAGGTACGTAGCCGTCTCTCTAGAGTTCTGTAGACGCTCTCGCTGAGTTAGATTGCCTGCCAGACATATCATTGGCCTTTCAATCCCTCTGCTACGAGCGAGTGAGGCGACAGCACGTCGCCTTTCAGATGTCCGTCCTGTGAAATGCGCCATACTGCTCTGTTCGCATCTCTCGCCTAACAAGGACCCGTGGCTCGTGCTTATCTAGGCGGCATCAGCTAGCTATTCTGGACAATCTACCAATAGTCCCAGAGATCCAGAGCGACGTGTTGCGGTGAGTCGCCCGCTGTGGGGAGGAGGGGTAAGTAGGTGTAGGAGCACGCGCGCAACTAGACGTTGATAGCTGAGGACTCACCTTGTAGACCTACCTTTGCTTGGATAGCTCTCTCTGCTGAGACAAGAAGGGAGAGAGAAAGAGAGTGAAACGCAGACCTCGCGAGCGCGAGAACCAGCTGACCAAGAACAACAGTCATGTACAAGGAACAACCAGGCTACAAACAGAACCAACAGAGCAACACAACCGGTAAATATCAAGACGCGCCAAGCAACTCGCCCTTGCTAGAAAATTGACAGCCGACTTGACCGACTTTTCCGTAGGCCGCGTCCATTTCCGCGTAGGTGAGCCGCACCTTGAGCCCGTTGTGCAGGAGGAGGTGCGGCGCCTTGTCCTCAAGGTAGCTCACACGCACCACCGTCGCGTCGCGTCACCGTGCTTTTTGACAGGGAGATAGTCGCGAAGGGCCGCTGAGGGTTGGGCGCGGAGCCAGATAGAGTTGCCCGAGGTTTTGAGGATTGCGCTGGCGGCAGGGTTCGAGTCGAGCGTGAGGGTGCCGGCGGCGCTTACCTCGGCCCTTGTGCGACCACCGAGAAATTCTTCCCAGACCGTTGTACCCTGTACATATCTTGAGTCAGCACCAAGTAAGATTGAGAGTCAGTCACAGCGAGACAACTCGCCTCAAACGATTTTCTACTGCACCTAGCCATGTCCTGCGCTCCCGCCCCCAATCCGATCACAACGTCACCAGTCTCTGGATCCCATATGACTTGACAGTAGATACCAAAATGGCACGGGATGGGTGCACGGCCTTGAGGACGGAATGAAGGCAACGCACGAACCTGCCAGTGCCAGATACGTGTCAGCCAGTCCTCACTTGCAGGATTTGGGGCACGCCCTCACCATGTCAAAGCTCGGCCATGTACCCGAGACTAACACCGCCACGAATGCCAACGCGCCCAAGTGACCGCTCTCGAACCAAAAGTCCATGAGTTCGGTTCCGGCCTTGTTGAGGATCTCAGATACCTCCGTCTTGAGCGGGACCGTGCTCTCAACGATGTTGCCCGTACCCCAGCGGTTGCCCCCTCTTGCGATGTGATCGATGGTCTCTTCCCAACTTGACTGACTTGTTGCTGCCAGACGTCTTCGGGAGGGGAAAGATGCGCTCGTCAAGCTGTGTCGACAAAGTGCTTGACGCGAGGTAACAAGTACGGCTGTAAGTCGCCGAAAGGTCTGTAGCCCATGCGGGCGGTTCCTGCCGTTCCGTACGGCGGTGCAAGTCGGCCATGGTCTGCACAATCCGGATGAGGGCTTCACCGCGAAGGTACTCGAGGTAGCCCGAGCCAAGGAGGAAGCGCCTGAAATATCTGCCGGTCATCGTCTGCGGGAACAATGGTGGTCAGCTTGCGTAATCTTGAAGAGCCACACGAAGAGAGAAAGAAAAATGTACAATCGTCTTGAACGCATCGTGCTTGCCAAAGAGATCCTTGAACCCTAGACCTCCGTGGTACCAGACGTCGTCTGCCTCCTTGACTTTGATGTTGTGGAACCCAATGTCAAGCGGCTCCATGTCGAGCTTGTGCGTCGACACAGCGCGGCAAATCTTGTCGACCAACTTGTTGTCAGCCTTGTCTACGCCGTCGGTCTCGACCACCTCTTTATGGTTGTAGAGATGCTTGAGCGTGTGGGGCTTGTTACGACTTCCGGCTTAGCGGTCAAGCATGTCGAAAGAAGGGTAAGCGGTAACAGCGGCGTGGCCAACCGCGTTGCGGGTCAGGTTGCGGCTGCAATAGCGAGTAAACTTAGCTCATTCTCTGAGCTGGGAGGAGCGTAAAGGAAAGAGAGAACGTACCACCACGGGTTGATCTTGAGCTTGTTGTCAGTCTGAAGGCGCCCTGACGTATTAAAGAGCCTCTTGAACGCCGCCAGAACGTCTCCTTCACGGAAGTCTACATCGGCCTTGGACTGGGCGATTCCGTAGCACTTCTCGCCGGTAGTTGAGTTTGTCTTATGGCCTAAATTGACATACGGATGAGCGAGAAGATGGAGCGCGTCAAGGAACTTGACATGGCGAGCCTAGGTTGCAGCGGGGTTGACCTTGAGCTCACCTTCACCGTAAATCTCCTCTGTCCTGCAGACCGTTGAAATCTCATTCAGGATCCAGTTGAGGTCGAAGTGCTCCTGCAAGATCCGGACAGAGGAAATATATCAGCGCCCAAGTTGAAGGATAGGGGGGAGAAGAGGCAGTGAACAGCGCACTGATTTAAAGTAACGGACTGTTCCAGTTTCAGGATTGGCAAAGGCTTGCCACGGTGTGGGCTGTGGAACAAGCAGTGCGGGTCAGCAAGTCGGCTTGTAGAGGCTGGGAAACAGACGCACACTGGCCCCCAATTTTGAGCTGAGCCGAGCTAGACCACGACAGAATCCTGCGGCCGCCAGGGCTGGACTGGGAGAGGGTGGCTTGAGGACAAGCAGCGGTGTCGGAGTGGTCCGCCGAACTGGGTGGAAGGTCTGCACGGAGACGGACGGAGTGAGTGTACGGTTGTAGGAGGGTAGTAGATCACCTTACTGCAGCTTTGCGAGCGTGCCGGAAGAGGTGAGGCGGTGCGCATGAAGCCATCGTCATCAACAGGTGGAGAGTCCGAGGTAGCGGGAGAGAGGGTGGGAACGGCGGCGTAGTCGATCTTGCAAAGTGCGAGGGTGCAGTGAGTGGCCTGCCACGACAATAGAGAGGCCGCTAGGAGGCAGTGGAGTGAGCGGTGGGAGGGTAGGAGGAGGAGGTGCAGTGGGTTTTCTTCCTGGCTCAGACTTGAAGAAGCGCGGAATGGAGCAGAGAGCGGTTATCAAGAGGCCTGCAGGAGGTTTTACAGCGTGTGACAGCCCGTCAGTGAAGTGGGTGAAGAGAGACGGACCTTTTCTCCGCCTTTTCCTTTTCTTCCTGTCCGGAGGTATGTCTCTGCTTGTGTGTTCACTGTAAGTTCGCTTTGGTGAACCTTTGAGAGGCTCAGGCTCGGGCGTTACCTTTTCAAGAAACACACAGAACCGGAGATCGAACCGTTTCAAACGAAAGGATTACAAAAGATATACGGCATGCCTCCGTACTCATGAGCATCATCCGCCTGTTGAGCAGCCGACATCGTCCGCCGCTTGAGCTCGTAGAAAGCCACAAGATTGGCTTGGGAGAAAAAGACCAAACTTCCTCGGCTGCTCCCTTTTCCCGCAAGAACATCGGCTTGGGTTGCTGCCATCACAAGGTCGACGTTGTAGTGTGTCACAAGCGCGCTCGGAAAAGCGACGGCAATACCGGCAGGAACCTCGATGACAAGCCCGAGTTCCTTGAGGACGAGGAAGTGTCGCTGTTTCGAGTCGAACTCGCCTAGAACGACCGCACAGTGTCAGCGAGCTTTACGGCGGACGACCAGGAGAAGTAGGACCAACCAAAGGGGACAATCACGCAGACTGCACCAGCTGGGTTCTTGAACTCCCTGTGAGGCGCTGCTGAGACCGGGACACGTGAGTGGGCAAGTTGATGGCGAGAAGGCCGAAGATACCGAAAGGCGAGTCAGGATGGTTCAAGGCGGCGAGGCGGCAATGCACATTGGGTAGGTGGGCCAGGACAAAGCTCGAAACGTGGCGGCTGTAATAGAAGAAGGTTGTCAATGAGCTGTGGAGTAGATCGAGAAGGCCGCGACCTACGTCAAAGCTTGCTAGCTGGGAGTGGCAAAGAGCTTGCGGAAGTCGGTCTTGTGAGACACATACAGCTGCATACATCGTGAACCCTGCAAAAGAGTACCGTATTAACAGCTGGGGAATGAGCAAGGAAGTGAACAGCGAGGTGTACCTTCTCGTACACCCTTGTCCACCGAGGACCGCCTGGAGAAGTAGCCCCCCTTGTCTCGTTACGCTCCCCGAACCTGAGGCAAGCATGCAGGTCAAGCGGTTCTACAATTGCGGCGTCGAGGTGTTCGAGGAGCCAGTATTGGGGCGTGCCCGCAATCGCGACGACGGCGTCGCTATCCGCTGTCAGGCCAACTCGGGGACTGCTCAACCTGTAACAAAGCAAAGGTAAGTTGAGCCAGACAGCGGGCAAATACAGGGAAGGAAACAGTGTACGGATCAAACCACAGGACTCACATGCTTTGCAGATCTCCTCTGTCATAGACGCTGTCAATTCTATTGACCCTGAGCCAGCTGGTCCCAGCGGTTGGCAGAAAGGACAGCTCAGCCAACAATCAGACGTGCTGAAGTGTTGCAGCACTGTCCCTCTGAGCAATCCGCTGCCGCTCCACCTCCTTCCTCTACTGAAGGTGCATGGCACTTTTCACAGCTTTGGCAAAAGACGCAAGCTGGTGGCGGCAGGCAGCTCAAGACCTGGTTCTTTAGGTCAACAACCCTCTGGCCGGGTGTCAGTGGGGGGATTAGTTGTGGCGAGGGATGAGGGAAAGGGCAAAGGCGTGATGGCAGAGGGAAAGAGGCGAGACTGAGAAGGCAAATATAGGGGAACAGGGGATGCGGGGGAAACAGCTGTGGTGGCGTGATGGTTTGGACTGAGAAGGAGAGGATGCTGAGGGTCTTGTAATGCTGCAGACTGTAACAGAGAGACCTTGGTATATATGACAAGACTATGAACAGCAATGAGCGGGTACCAAACTTGACAACTTCAGAAACTCATGCATTGTAATTTCCTCCAGGCGCTCACATTGGTGCAGTGCCAAGACGGCTCGAGTTGCACAAAAAGCAGAGGAGGTGGCGGCTCTGGCAAGCATACAGCGGTTCCGAGGACGAGGAGGAGACGTGGACGGCGACTTCAGATGGCCGACGGTCTAGGCCTTCCGGAGTCCCCGCAATTTCCGGCCGTGGTTAGGCCACTTGTAATCTCCGTTGCCTACTAGGGCTCTAGCGCCCTTAGAGATTGTACACAAAGCTAGCCCAAAAGATGTGACGACGCGGCCAGCAGAAGAAGAAAAGGGAAAAATCCAGCGGTTTTTTTCCGTCTCCCGCTGGCTTGCAACCCACCGGATGTGAGCAAGGAGCCATTGTGCGGAGAAAGCATTGCTGGCTATCGGTCCCACTCTTTATAACGGCATAAAGTGGCGTGCAGAAGGAGCACCAATTGATCGAATATGTCAAATCCAACCTCGCAACGCCCTCCCAAGCTCCCACTTTGGCCCAAGCCCCTTCTGCCGGAGGCACCGCTTCGCGGTTCAGGGGGGGGGGGCTTGCATCGAGCCTACGGTGACGGCGCCATGAGGTTTGAGGCACCAGAATGCACAGCACCAGTTGTCAGGTACCCCTAGCAGATGTGACATAAGAGGCAATCATTCACGAGTGCAAGGAACATTTGGCCGGCCGCGGGAAGATTGACAATCAGCCCCAGGTGCACACACTTGGAAATAAGCACATCTCTTACTTCCTGCAGCCTGGGCCAATCTGGATCGGTAGCGGGACAGCAGGAGACGTTTCCGTAGTCGATTGGCTTGCCATAACTGTTCTTCCATACTGTGTTCTGGCAGACCCCGTCAGACAAGCGTTAACGTTGCCGGCAGCTTCGCAGCGTTGAACACAGCTGCCTTTGTCTGCTGCTGAGACATCCATCATACTTGAGATTAGAGCAAGAGCAGGGTTGTGTTGGGGATTGAAGGGGAGAAAGGAAGTCGAGGGGAGGAGGAGAAATGTTCAACCGCGAAAGCACTCTGATCGACGCTGCCTCAGCCTGTCTTCTCACTTTGCATAGCTCCATCTACTCGTAGCTAACGGAGAGACTCGCTGCAGTAACACCGTCTAAAGGTTGTCCTTCTAGAAGACCCGGCAGTGCAATGAGTACAGAAGGTCCTTGCGGATAGGCAGGGCAATTTGTACTTTCTCCTGCTATAGTCCTGCCAGCACAACAAACTTGCGCATCTGAATCGAAAATGATTCAGCCCAGCGCAGCGATCCCCCTTACCGCACTTTTGTCAGACGCTGGACCACCTTTTTCCGACCCGCCCCCCTCCCTCCCTTGCCTCCTTCATTGTCTACACCTCACATTATACTGCCTCCTCCTCCGTTTCCCCTGATTAACCCTCCTCTCCACCTCTTTATCCCGCCTAATCTGTTCCTCCCGTTCCGAGAGAGTAGGAGAGGGTGTCAAGGTCGAGCTTGTAAGTGGGCGAGCAGGGTTGTAGGGTCCGAGTTTGGCGCTGGTGGTGAGGAGGTGGTAGAGACAAATGAGGCGGACGTGAGAGAGGAGGAGCGGGTGTAAGTGGGACGGCAGGAGAGGGAGAGAAGGCAAGAGGTTGTAGGGGCTGCGCGGGAGAACGCGACACAAGCGCAGGATAAGACTCATGTGTGTTGGCCATATAGCTCTGTTCTTCTGCACTGTACAAGCTCGACCTAGTGCTGCCCTCGCTCGGAGCAGCGCGTCGATTGCGCCTGGCATTGCTTTCCTGCTGTCCAAGATCCTGCTTTGCTGAAGGGATGGGCGAAGGAGCTGCTTGATGACAAGGAACAGGCTCAAGAGGAGGATAAGTGGCGCGAGTGGATTGGATCTGGTAGTTTGAGTTGAGCTTGGGTGGGTTAGAAAGCGAAGAAGGAGGTTGAGAAGGTCGACGCTCGGCGGAGGAGTCTTGCGCAGGGAAGAATCGGAGGTCTCGTTCAGAAACAGGTGAGTTCTGGGCGGTAGTGGGAGGGGTGAGAATCTCGAGGTGGGACGGGGGTTTGCGAAGAACCTGCGGTAGCAAGGTTTCCTTCCTTTCTTCCTTCATCAGCTCAACCGCCTCAAGGAGAAGGGTGAGCGCAATGATCTGGCCCGACCCCTCACCTAGTACATCTTGCCCGTCATACTGCATCACCACATCACAAGCTGCGAGACGGAACAGAAGGTTCTCCTCCTTACTACCTCCTTCTTCCGCTAGTCTCGCCTCGAGCCAAGTATAGATGGCTTGAGCCTCGACCGACGGTGATGCAAGCTTGTAGGGTTCCTGAAGGTCGAGCTTGAGCTGAGAAAGGTTGAAGAAGCTACCGAAGTAAAGGTCGAAGAGGTTTCGCAGGAGAGGGTGGAAGGAAGAGGCGCGGGCGTCGATGTCAGGTAGAGAAAGGGAAAGAAGATCACTGATCTCGTTCTTGACTTGAGTGTGCATGCGATATAGCACAGAATCGGAGGACGACGAGGTGGCGAAGTTGGAGGGAAGGAAGAAGGGAGGAAGGACAGAAGTGAGGGCTTCCTTTAGGAAAGGTAGTTCCAAGCAAAGGGTATTGAAGTTGACTTGATATGATCGAAGACTTGAGACGAGTCGCGCAAGCCAAGGGTGCTTGCTGATCCCTAAAGCCCGTAGGCAATTGAGAGTTTGGTCGAGAATAGTTGGTTCGCGAGGAGGACTGGCTACGTTTCCTTTGACGGGCGGCCTGGGCGGAATGGGCGGAGGCAGAGGATGGAAGGGAGAATTGGGCGTTGACAGCATTTCCATGGGAGTTGGAGTTGTAGGACAAGGGCTTCGCGACAGATCAGGCGCTGTTAGGCGACAATGGTCAAAACAGCCATCTAGGTCGATAGCGTACAAGGCGGCATACCTTGACATTCGTCCGCGGGCTCTAAGCCTGTGATTGAGTCGCTCCTTCACCCTGGCTTGGAGGAGTCGGCGATACCAAAGTGGAAGAAGTTGGGATCCGGATAGCGGTAAAGCAGACGTGGCGAGAGGTGCGAGTCGGGGATGTCGTGTATAGCAGTATCGAGTGGCTATGCAAGCTCTCTTTCACCAAGTTAAGCGGGATCGAAGGCCACAAATGAGAACTGTAGATGAAAAGTCTCCGAGTCACGGTTGCTCGTCTCATCTGTCCATCGCTCGTCACTGCTGAACTGCCCGTCGAAAGCAACAAGCTCATGCTTACAGTCCTTATACCCCAGGGCGCGTCCACCTTGATCACCTTTGTCGCGCGCAGTTGCTACCTTGCCCCGCAACCTTCTCGTCAACCCATTCACGCTTCCCTCGCCCAGCAGATCAGCGCTGCAGTACCGGTTCACGTACCAGAGCCTCAGCTACACTCCACCTGCTCGTGCGCTGACTCTCACGTCACGACCTCCTCTTTGCGCAGTCGTCTCTCCCCTTGGCTCTTCTTCTCCTTAGTCTCGCACTAGACTCATCAGCGCGTCTCACTGGCGTGCAACCCGTTGACGCCAGTCTTCTCGCTTGCTTCTTGTCTTCCCTGTACACCTTTGCCTGCTCACAATCGCCGCTGGTCGGCACACGCACGCCCCTTGTCCTCCTGCTTCGACTACTCCTCTCTTCGTCTCAGCCCTCTAACCTCGATCTGCCGTCCTACACCTCGACCGACATGCTCACGTTCTCTCTCCTTATACTCTCTGGGCTCAGTGCGGTAGTCTACGGTGCTCAAGTGGGGGATCAAGAAGCGGGACAAGCATCTGCTCAGAAAAAGGCATCGTCCGGTTCGTCCACGCTGGACCCTCTCTCTTCCACGACTCCTGCCGCTCGAGCTGACCCGCTCTACTCTCACAGAGCTCTCCAGTGCCGCCCGCCATCTCGCCGCCCGTCTTCCTGCAGATCGACACGCCATTTCTCGCCGACGATCCCCTTTCTCCGGTTCTTCCCCTTCACGCCAACACGCCGTATCCCCTCTTCCTCGAATGACGAAGAAGACACGCTCGAACCGACACAAACGCCAGGGTCTGGGAGGAATCGAAAGCCTCGTCGACCAGGTTGCGACAACTGCGCTCAGCGATTCTCCTTCCTCCGATACTTCGTCACCGGTGTCTGCCTCCCGGGTCGACGACGCCCTTTCCTTCGCTACTGACGCGCTCGCCGCCCCGTCTTCTCCGACGTCTGCCACTGTACTCTCTTCCGCATCCCCTTCCTTCGAATCCTCAGATCCCGCGGATCCTTCTAGCGTCTCCTCCCGAAGAGGCCTCCTCACCTCCTACGCTTCAGGCCACGCCCTCGCCACCGCCCCTTCTTCCTATCCTCAGGGTGGCAGCGCCTCCGTCTCGGCCTCACAAAACGGAGGCGAAGCTCCGGCGTTCTCTACGCAAATTGCGAGCGAAGCCAGCGAGGTAGTCAGTACCGGCCTGCTCACCGCCGCCGCTGCGACTGCTGCGCAGGATCAAGAGGCCTCACCTTCTGGCGCATCGGAGGCAGGTGCGAATGTTGCAGTTTCTTCCGCATCCAGTCGAGATGAAGGCGAGGAAGGAGCGAGTTCGGAGGTGCAAACCAACGCTCGAGGAGCTACGGTTACACATTTCTCGACGGCTCCGGCGGCGAAAGTGACTGGAGTGGCAGTCTCGTCCGAGCATGGGGCGGACGAGTCAAGCGGCGGGGTCGTGCTCGTTGGACTGAGTACGGGGAAGGCGAGTGTACTTGCGGTCGTCGCGGTGAGCGCGATGTGGTTGATCGTGTAGGCTGCCGAGGAACTTATTTACCATGTACAGGCGGCTCTAGCATATCCTTCTGCTCGAGCTTCTACAGACATTCGTTCGATTTTTATCCCTTTCTCGTACATCTTTCTCACTTCGCCTTTTCTCACTGTACATACAGACCCCACCCGATCGTTCTTGCCCGGGCCTCCCCCTCCTCGTCGTTGTGGACCCATCTAATCAGGAACCGCTGGACGGACTGGAACTCGAAACAGTACTTGCCCGCATCCTCTGACCATGCTCGGCTTTGACTACGGTTGTCACGCAAGTCAGTTCGGCATTAGGCAATGGGTTGTTGCGTCGAAAAGGGAAAGTAAAGTATGTTACTACAAGCAAAAGGATCGACGACGGAACAAAGCAACATCAAACTGTCAAGGGCCGTTTCTCCCCCTCACCACTGGCGGGCACCACCGTAAGAATCCCTCCTGATCGTCAGCTCCACCGCCCTCGCTCTCTTTTACAACTTACTCCTCGTCCCCTCCTCCTCCCCGTTCGCCATCTCGGCCTCCATCTCCATCTCCGCACCCGTCAACCCCGTCGACGTCGACATCCCTACCACGGCACCGCCCGGAGTAGGTGGAGAGACAGTGACGGTAGGTGCTGCAGCTCCGGCGGAACCAAAAGAAGAAGAAGAAGAAGAAAGATGGGCGAGGATCCAGTTGATGATACAGTCTTGTTCTTTCCATTTGTCATCTCCGGGCTAGTATTCGCAAAAGGTTACGTCAGTCGGAGCGTCGTCTTGTAAGCGGAGAGCGGGGAGGAGACAGAGAAATAAGGGCTGACCTCGTTGTGCATCTCGTGGTAGAACCCTTCGAAAGGTTCGTAGGTCGCATCCTTGGCTCCAGCCTCCTTCTTGATCTTCTCGACGAACTCTTCAGAAGAGAGGTGGTCGGTAACCTGTGCCGCAGCGATTTGCGTCAATCAGCCTCGGACATTCACCCGGGAAGATCAAGATGGGCAGGGGACAAGCGAGACTGGGCGCACCTTGTCACCTGTACCGTGGACGATCAGGAGTGGGAGAGAAGAGGGCCAGTTGCGATAGCCGGAGGTCATGAGAGACTCGCCCTGCAAAGAAGAAGGCACGATAGGTAAATAACGGAAAGAAGGGCGTGATTCGCGAAGGCCAGTTGGGGTGCAGCATAGATTGAACGGGACAGGTCCAGATGGCATTCAGGCCAGGGGGGGGGGGGACGTACCCCGAGGAGCATATCCCCTACACCCCGGAACGTGCCGACTTGCTTGCAGAGCGGATCTTTGGCGTATGTCGCGGCGGCTTCGGGGTCGCGGGTGCAATCCTACCGATACCGAGAGAGACGCGTGAGTCGTGCCCGTTTTGAACCGCTGCTAGTGCTCAGAGGACCTGCCGCGAGGTCACGTCGAGCACAAGTGTGTTGGGAATGCGCACCTCGGGTTTTACAGCCGCCTTGAGCGTCAGCGCCCCGCTCAGCTTGCCGAGCAAGCTTCCGGCCTTGACCACTAGCCCGGGGGCGCGCACTGCCTTGGCCTGCCTCAGCAACGGACTTGAGCTGATCACGCCGGCAAGCTGGTTCACAAGCGGAAGAGCGGGAGTACGAGTCGGGTAGGCGAGGGAGAGACCGCCGCCCATCGAGTGACCTGCATGTAATGTATGTGAGCGACATAAGAAGCAGAGGGAAAGGAAAGGGACGCACCGTAGATGAAGAGGGGCACTCCCGGGTTCAACTGCCTCGCATGCTTCAACCAGTGCTCGACATCACCAAGCTGTAGTGGCCAGCTGGTGACCCCCTGCGAGTGTTTCGGGGTGTAGAAGGCCGTTTGACCGAACCCTGCAAGTGGAGCGGGACAAGGTTAGTCAACGCTGCGAGAGCGGGGAGAAGTTGAAGGAAGGAGCTGACCGCGCTGATCGTAGGCAAAGACGGCAATCCCCTTGTCGGCAAAGCGAGGGAAGCAGTGATCGTATCTCTGGATGTGCTCGACGAATCTGCAAGGCGGAGAGGGAGATAAAGTCGGTCAAGTCGGACATGTTGAGTGGGGAGGAGAGAAGGAGGAGAACGTACCCGTGTACAAACAGGACTTGAGCGAGTACGGGTACTCCAGCAGGCGGTGACCAAGTCTTGGTGTAGAACTTTGTATCTTGAGGTCCTTGTAAGTCAGTTGAAGCCATTTCAGAGTGAAGCGATGAGGTCAAGAAACGAATCCACTCCAATTCTCCGTCTTCTACTCGAGAAGATTGCTTGAGACTACTCATAGACTATACTACAGCTATCATATACACTCTATACCTGTATATACCCCTCTACATCCGGATCGACGGGCATAAATGCTCTTCCCCTTTCTCATCTCCCTTCTCATCTCGCATCCCTCACTCGCATCACCAGCACTCACAGCCGCGTACAGTCCACCACAAGCATCACTCAGACACATACAACAGCCTGCCGCCAAGCCTGCCTTGAAGGGTCGCTTCCTCCACCTCACCGACCTTCACCCCGACCCATATTACCGTGCCGGGACAAGCGAAGACGAGGCATGTCACCTGCATAAGAGGAAGAAGAAGAAGAACAAGAAGCATGGTAGACGGGGGGGCGGAAAGATTTCGAAGGAAGGAAACCGGGGCGAGAACAGCTGGGAAAATGAGGAGGAAAACGACGAGGTGGAGCTGAATGAAGAGCTCTCGGGGTCTATAAGCTCACTTAACACGAACAAGGACAAGCCGAGAAAGGCAGGCTATTGGGGTCTTCCTATCTCGTACGTTCGTTCGTGTTCTGCCCCTCGCCTTTCAAGCGTTTTCCCCCCGGCCTCATGCGCTTTGTCCCGGGCCTATCTGTACCGCTTCCGCTTGCTCGAGTTCTTTGACCTTCACTGATGTATTTACCCTCACAGCGATTGCGACACGCCGATCAGCCTCATCAACGCGACCTTCGACTGGCTGGCGGAGAACTTCCGAGACGAGGTCGACTTTGTAATCTGGACCGGGGACAACGTACGACACGGCAAGTCGTCGTTTTCTCCCTCCTACACGACCGTGCAAAAACTTTGTCGAACTCTGGCGTGTAACATAGCACGGCGGAATGGACAGGCTGACCGTTTTCTTACTTGTGCAGATATCGACACTCACCTCCCTCGATCTCTTCCTGAGATCCTTGACCTCAACGCCTACATTCTTGACCGCATGCGGAGTACTTTCGGCAAGCATACAACCCTTGTGCCGAGCATCGGCAATAACGGTACGCCCCCGAAGCCCTTTTCCCTTGTCCTTTCGATCCGGCCCGTAGACTGGGGGACTGATGTATTCCTTCTGACGCGCAACAGACATCTATCCTCATAACGTCATGTTTCCTGGTCGTACGCTGCGCTGTCTTCGTTTACCGAATCTCCCTGCCATGGTTCGCTCTGCCGAAAGTTGGGCCAGCTAACTCTCGTCACTCATTCGCTGTGTAGCCTCCAAGATCACCAACTCTTACCTCTCGCTTTGGTCCTCTCTTATCCCCGAACATCTCGCACATACCTTTGCCCGAGGCGGTTACTACTCCGTCTCCCCTCCTCACCTCAAAGACTCCCTCCTACTAATTTCGCTCAACACCATCTACTTCTTCGAGCACAATACGGCTGTCGACGGCTGCCCTCCCTTCGACGACGATCTTTCAATCCTTGCCTCAGCTCCTTGGGGTCCTTCTAGCAATTCTTCCACTCTCCCTTCACCTTCTTCGCCCGAAGCCGCAGCGGACTTCTCCGCCTTCCTCGCCGCTCTCAAGCTGAGGCGAGACATAGATCCGGGGACGGAGCACCTCTTGTGGTTGGAACAGCAGCTCGTCCTCTCTAGGGCAAAGAGGATGCAGGTTTGGATGAGTGGTCATGTGCCTGCTAGTCGGGCAAACTGGTATGAAAGCTGCTGGAGCAAGTATAGCGAGTTGATGGGTGAGTATGGGGACGTTGTTGTCGGGTGAGTCGATTTTTTCCTTGGCGCTCTTGTCTCTGCTGTGCTTGATGAGACCGAGTGCTGCGTTTGGTGGCCTATTTTGCAGGCGTGCTGACATCGCACGAACAGACAACTATTCGGCCACATGAACGTCGACCACTTCTCCTTCATTACGCCCACAGACGCTCGAAGCCTCGGGTCCCCGTCTTCGCATCTCCCTGCTCCCCCTTCACTTGCTCAGCATCCTCTTCTATCCGCAAATTCTGGTTCCCTGCGGCGGCAGCTACCGCTTTCAACACCCGCGTCCATCTTGTCGACTACAGATCATGCGGACAACGTCGAGATCGATTCTCTTCCCGACGATCTTTTCTCCCTTTACTCCTCTCTTCCACGCCACCCGGAAAAGGCCAACCTAGATGGGTTCGCAGTGACCCACGTCAACCCGTCCATCATCCCGACCTACCTACCGGGTGTGCGAGTCTGGGAGTACAACGTCTCCTGGCCTCGCGAGTCGAGCAATGAGCAGGCACCGACGAGGCCAGCAGGCGGTCGAAGAGGTTGGTGGAGAATCTGGAGTCAGAAGGAGCCACATAAGGAGGAGCGATTCGCCAACGCGCCTTCCCGGAAGAACACCTTCCTCACTCCCCTCGCCTACTCGCAGTACTACCTCCCCGAGTCCGCCCTTGCTCTCGCCAACTCTCTCGCCGCTTCACCTCTATCGCTCTCCTCTCCCAATACCTCGTCTCGACCAACTCTGCCACCACCGCCAAAATGGGAACTAGAATACACCACTCTCTCCGCCTCAACCGTCGCCTCCCGCCTCCTTCACCCACCCTCATTCCCCGACCCTCTCCTTCTCCCGACCACCCTCCCTCCTCAACTCACAACCCTTCTCTCCCACCCTCGAAGTGCCAACAAGCTCTTTGCCCTCCGCAGACTATTACAGAACAAGTTGTGGGAGTTGACGCCTTATTCGGGGGTCATGAGGGAGGGAGAGGGATTGACCGTTAGGCAGTGCGTTAGAGCGGCTAAGGGGGTTGTGAAAGGGGGGAGAGAGGGGAGGGCTTGGAAGGGGTTTAGAAAGAGGCTGGGGGTCGGAAGTGGGGAATTGTAGGAATGGGACTTGGAGTAGAGTGGATCATATGTATCAAGCTGTTGTATTGGATGCCTTACGTTGGTACCTCTGTCTGGTCAAAAGACTCGTCATCGTTACGAGTCGCGCCGCTGCGAAAATTTCTGCGTCTCTATCGCTCGAAAACGCGGTTTCATACCACTCGATTCGGAACGTCCTACACGCTCAACTCAGGACGTTCAGTAAGCCTCCCCCTCCGCATGTCCGCTCTCCCTACCCTGCCACTCACCGCACTTAGCCCATATGAGCCTTGTAATCCCACCCTCCCAATTTCCTACCTCCCATCCTTCCTCCAGCACCTCCACCGTCAAACGGACGGGGCGGCGGGAACTGCGACGAGGGCGGGAAGGTACGTGTTGGGGCGTTCGGGAGGGCTAGGGTGGGAGGTGGGGAGGGGACTGCAGGCGAGTTGAAATCGAGAGCGGAAGACGACGGAGGGAGGGAAGGAGGGAAAGAATGAGGCGAAGAAGGATATGGAGCAAAGGGATAAACTCGGGTCAGCGATCTGGCCCTGACGCGTTCCAGTTTGAGAAGGAGGGAACACAACGTACTCCTGGACAATCGGTCTCCTCCGCTCATCCCTACACTGGCTGGCGCAGGTACAGGCGGAGCCATGCCCATCCCCATTCCGGCTGAACTCGTCTGCCTACTATGCTGTCCTCCGCCATTCTGTGCTGCGACAGGCGGAGGAGGTGCACGACCAGGCGGGGGTGGAGCTCTTCCTGGAGGGGGCGGTGGGGGAGGAGCGGCAGGTGCTGCTACCGAGGCTCGAGCTGCGGGGCTGGGCGCTGCGGGCGGCGGAGGGGGAGGAGCAGGGGGAGGGGAGGAAGGGATCGAAGCAGAGTATTGCTGAGGCACAGGTGAGGGAATCGCACGAGATGGTGGAGGGGGAGGGGCTCGAGGCGGCGGCGGGGCAGACGAGGCAGATGAGGTAGAAGGGTTGAGAGCGGCGGGTGAGAAGGAAGTCACGGGCGGAGGGGTAGAACGAGTCGGGGTGGGAGGAGCGACGCTTGCTCGCGAAGGGAGCGAAGGCGGCGGGGGCCTACTAGGGGGTGGAGGCGGTACCGCTCGTGCTGAACCCGCTGAAGCGGCGAGAGAGGCGGGAACCGGAGGAGGCGCTTTCCTCCCTGGTGGCGGAGGGGGAACAGCGCGAGAAGGAAGAGCGGGCGTCGCCGGTGTCGAGGAACGAGACTCGTCACTGACCGTAGGAGAAGGACGAGAAGGCGGCACGGGAACGTTGCGTTGCGGCGGAGTCGGAACAGCGCGAGATGGCAAGGCCGGGCTTGGCCTTGCGGGTGGGGCTACTGCAGGGCGACTCGGAGGTGCGACTGGCGGACGGCCAAATGGGGGCGGGGGCGGGGGCGGGGGCGGAGCCGAGGGTGGAGCAGTAGGGCCACTCGGAGAAGGCCTAGAGGGAGGCAGAACAGGAGGACGAGCAGAAGGTAAGGGTGGGGCAGCCAACGACCTGCCAGGCGGGGGCGGGGGCGGAGGAGGTGGCGGCGGAGCGCCGGGTGCAGATGGAGGCGCTCGGGGTGGGGCGACTGGCGGACGAGAGGGTGGACCAGGAGTGGACCGAGTCGGGATCGCGGGAGATGAGCGAGAAGGCGGTGATGGGGCTAGTAAGCGAGAGGCAGTCAGTAGAGAATTTACATGCGCAAAGCCCTGTCTCCCGTCAACAGGAAAGACAGGCAGAATAACTCGACCAGGCCAAACCCTCGACGCACCTGCTGGAGCCGAACTCAAGGAACTCGCCATGGCCGCCCCCGTTTTCTTGAGCGTCGGCATGCCGACTCCAGCAAATATACCGGCGAGTTGCTTCGGCTGTTCGTTGCCGTCCTCTGCATTTCCCCCGCCGGGCGGACGAGGTGCACCTCCTCCTGGCGGTTTCGGGACAGAAGGTGCGCCGCGTTTCGGACCTCCTCCACCGGCATCTACGACAGCGCCTGTTGGGAACAAACCGAGTCGCCAGGCGGTAATGCGAGTGAAACGGGGCGGTGTATTGTCATCGTCAGCAAGAGGGCAAGGTGCGGGCGGGTCGAAAGCAATAGCGATTGAGGGTAACGGCGATAGCAAGTGGTCAGCTTGATCAGTATACGAGGCAGAGAGTGTACGTACCGACTCCACTGGCCTGAGATCTGTCATTTGTTTGCGTCTTCTTCAATCCCTTGCCCTTCTGGATTTGCGAGAGCAGGGACGAGTCCATTGCGTCCTGTGTTCACCGTGATGGAATTTTTTGTTGAGTAGGCACCGGCCAAGAAGTACGAGAGCAAGCAGCGATGTGAGACGAGGACAAGGGACAGAAGCCGACTCGGAGGCGAGACGAGGTGGGGATTCTGGGAACAAGTCCCTCAATACTCTACAGACAAGACTGAAGCTGGAAGAGCTCGCAAAAGATGGGATACTGTGCTATACAAGCTACTCGCCCTGTTTTACGGTGAGAGAATTCACTCTGCGCCCGTTCCACTTTTTTCCTCGGCCTCGCTCTGACTCCTTTCTCTCTCACATCAATACCCGCCGCTACCGCCTCAAGCTCAGCGGTTCAGAGACACACAGGAATTGACGACACGCCGCCTCTCCCGGATTGCGTCGCACTTCGACAAGCCAAAACGCGCCGGTCAAAGCGAAGAATCAGTATCTTCATCGGGGCGAGCAGTCCGGGCGGCATTGGATGCGTCGTGAACGCCTTACCTTTGCAGCAGCTCTCCCGAGCTGAGCCATCGAGCTGACAGTGCTCCGCTCGAGTTGCCGGCGAGGGACGAACGGTCTGTTTCTCCTTCTCGTTTTTTTCTTCTTCGTCTCCTTGATGCAGTCTGTGCTCACGTCTAAGTGCTCTTCTTATCAGGCAAGCCACCTTACAACTCGGCTTGGTCACCACCGATCGATCGCCGGCGTGCTCAATCACGAGCCGCTCATACCGAAGCACGCTGGCCTTTTTCCCACTCGTCGTGCGTTCTATTGCTTCATTCTCTACCGATCGGTTGCGTTCGGTCCCGAGTCCCTTACGCAGATACGTACGCGGTCCTCGTCATCGCCGGGGATCAAGACACGCTGCACATACTAGGACGATCGAAGCCATTCAAGAGATGTCTTCGTTTTTTTCCTTCAGTCCGCCTACCACTACAGCCATTCCCTTCGGAGTCTCTCGGATCGATCGCGCCACTGTCAAGAAGCACGCTCTCCGGCATGAACGTTGAGCATTGTGACCGGAACTGCTAAGTTGCGTCGTAGCCCTCAACGAATATGCCCTTTTATACCGCCGCCTCCTCACCCTTTCCCTTTCCGTAGGGTATACAGGCCAATTCAAGTATCATACTCGTATACCATGGGCAGGTTAGCTTACCGTCTGCTACAACGGCCGCATCTTCCGCCGTTTCCTCTTTTCTACTTTCCTGTTCATGCCTCTCCCGCAGTTCAGGCCTCCCCTTTGCTCTCGAAGCTTTCGTAAGTACCAACAGGTCTCCTTCGGGTGACCTCTGTAGGCTCGGAACGCTGCAAGCTGTCTAAGTGCAACCCTGGGTGTGTGGAAAGGCTCAAGAAGAAAACGGCAGCCTATTCGCCTCGCCTCGCGAGCTTCAAACCCCTTCTGCTTTTCTCCAGGCTTACGGACATAGCAGGTCTGAGTGCTCTCGTAACGCCGCCTGACCTTCTGATCGGGTGCTTTGCGACCGTTGGCATGAACCTCGTCGATCTCCTTTTTCGTCGGGGCCGCGATTGCTCTTTACTCCGTTTCTTCCTTATACGCTGTCATCCTGGTCGTCTCCGCCCCACCACACCCTCTGTTGTGCCCGATCGCTTCACCGCTGGTCGGTTCAAGCAGCCCGTCGCGCCTCACCGTCCCGGCTTCATCGCCTCATCCTCCTTCTCGCGAAGAAACAGTTTCACAGGACAGGCCGAATGCGGCATGTCCACGGCCAGCCATTCCCTCGACCCCATACAAGAGCAAGAAGAAGAGCTCATCTACGACGCGTCTTCATCGGTACGGGCAGTGTGTGCTGGAGCTGTTGCGAGTGGGAGGGTGAACGGACCCCCACTTGGCGGGATTGATGAGGGGAATCGGGCGAGGGAGAGGGGCAGACGACAGAGGGAAGCGAGCGGCGAGAGTGTCGAGAGTGCTGGGTCCGGTTCGACCGTGTCTGGAAGCGGTACAAGCGGAGGAGGAGGAATGGATCAGTACCGCTCTTCCTTCGCCGAAGCGAAAGCTCTCTTCCTCTCCGGCCAATCCCTGTCTCCTTCAAATCCCTACGCCGCGACACTGCACTTTCGACAAGCTGCCGCTGTCTTTGGGGAGATACCTGGGCAGAAGAAGAGGGTTCAAAAGTGTTTGTGGATGGAAGGGATGTGCTGGGCTCGGATGGGGATGAAGGCGAGCAAGCGGGAGGAGAAGGAGGCGGCGGGAGCGGCGTTCGAGGAGGTGAGTGCCCGAGAAGCTATGCTGAAGCAGCGGGAGCTGACGGGCAGAGCATGACAGGCGCAGGCGCTTTTTCACGTTATCGGCGAGACGAGCAGTTCGTTTTCTTCCCTTCCTCCTACACCTTTGTGCCGAGGTTGACTCTTATACGTCCCCTATAGAAGAGGCGATGGCTCTCTACCAGCTCGGACGCGTCACGGACGACGTCCTTACCGCAGCGGAGCACTTGAAGCGGGTACGTCTCTCTCTCCTTCCCTGCATGCCCCCTGCTCTGTACTTATCCGTTTCTCCCGCCAGGCGGCCACTCTTTTCGGTGAGACCAACGAAGAAGCGAAAGAAGCCATGGCCTATGCTGAATACGCCAACCTTTTCGGGCATGAAGACCCAGACACTGCCATCTTCTTCCTCAAGCAGGTTTGTTTCTGTTCTCGCCTTGTCGTGGATCTTTAGACTCATCGTTGACCGCTCGCTCTCCGTAGTGCCTCCTGCTGTACATGAAGCTCAACGACTCAAATAAGGAGGGCAAAGCGCTCTTCGCTATCGGCAGTCTCGCCGCCCATCTCGACAAACGCACCGCCCATAACTACTATCTGCAGGTTCGTCCGGCCTTCCATGACAGCTCAAGCTGGTAGCCGCTGAGTGTACTAAGAGCGCAGGCCCGTGTCATCTTTCGCCGCCGACACGACCTGCGAGAAGACGCAAACTGTTCATACCAACTTGGCAAGATCTGCGTCGCCCAGAAATCGTACGAAGCTGCGGTTGCTTACTTTGAAGAGGTATGCAATACTCTCCTTGCCTCTCATCGAGTGCTACCCCAATAGATCTGACCCTTTTTTTTTTGTCATCTCGCGGCGAATTGAGAAGGCCTCCACCCTTTTTCATCAGGTTTTCAAACCGGTCGACGAGGCTTGGGCGATGTACCGACTAGCGCTCGTCATGCTCAAAGTCAAGAATCCCGAGCTAGCCGTCGACTATCTGACCGAGGTGCGTCTTTTTTCCCTCAGCTTTAGACTTTCCCTTCTCCCGCCCGCTGCGGTTGCTGGATGCTCACCCTTTTATACCCTTTCAGGCCCGCAAACTCTTTGCCGAAGCCAAGACGGAACGAGAAGCAGAAGGAAGCTGTCTCATGCGGATGGGCGAGATCCTCGGGGAGAGTAACCCACCTTTGGCGAAAGCGTTACTGGAAGAGGTGAGTAACCACAGGCCTGCTGTTCCTGGTCTCCCTTTTCTTCCTTGCTCATGCATTGCTCTCAATCGATGCCCTCAAACGATTCAGGCACTTGACTATACAACCGCTACCGGCTCGGAACGAATCGGTCGACGCTCGACTCTTTGCCTCAAAAAGCTCGAAGATCGGACGAATCGAATGCAAGCTCGTAAGCAGCGGTACAAGGACAAGCAGGCGCCGAAGCTCGATGGCGTCGTGGAGGAGGAGGAGGAGCCAGAAGAGGAGGAAGAGAAGGAGGGCCGGGATGAAGAGGGGGTCCAAGTTGATAAAGGATTGGGTGGGGGGAGGCTTGGTGGGCCGTCGGCAGTTGAGGTACTCTTCGTCACTGCCGACTCCTCATAGAGAAGCACGCTGCGACGCGTCCCCTTGACTGTCTGGACAGGTTGTGCCCGTTCGCGTGCCGTTACATTCGTAATTTTCCATTCATCTATCTTACAGCGCCCTTCGCTGTTCGGGGTATGAGGCTGGACTGGCGGTCTTTATGGATGATTTGTCAAGTGCTGCATAGACATTATAGCAAAATCCGCTGAGGACAAGCGTAGAAGCGAGCTTGTCGCGATGCACCTACGCCGATGCTACAGCCCACAGAGCTCTATTGCGTTCGGCAAGGTCGAGAACGCAGATGTGCTCGGTGCAGACGAGATGAAGAGGTTTGCGAAAAGGAAGGGGAAGGCAGGACAAGGGAAAATCACTCTGCCTCCTGCACTTGGAAAGGATGCGAAGCAAAGGTTCCGGGGGAGCAGACAGGGACAAGAACGGTATGAGCAAACCGCAGTAGTCAACAAGGACACTTGAACGCACCTCTGCCGTAATGGTCCAGCTCTCGGCTTGGAAAGGCTCGTCGGTAGAGTAGAAGTTCGGCTCCACCCATAGCGCCATTGATGTCCAATACTCATGCGCCAGTCGATAACTAGAATTGCTGAAAGGCGGCAGAGGTTCAGAAGCGCTGAGGGGTCGGGGAAGGAGGCAACGAGGCCGGCGGAATCTTCGGCAGACGGGAGGTCGCCGTCTTCGATGTCGTAGTTCGAGAATGCTGAGTCGAGGAAAATTAGCCGTTCCAGCCAGCAGAACCGGTTCACAAGGTTCGCAAGGCCGACAAAGGTGGGCTGCCGATACGGGAACGTGAGCCATCTGAGCGCTTTGAAGACGGAGCGAGATTGACTTACCGCTTCGTTGAACGTACCCTTGCGCAGCGTCAAGTAGCGCAAGCTCTTCGATCGTACCGATGCGCTGCAACTCTGCCAGATTGTCTTCACCACTGAGCACCAAATGCTGCAGACCAACCTCGTCATAGGCGCATGACAGGCCGGTCCAGACTTCGGGAGTGGATCATGTCCGTCTCACGAAGCGTCTGGGACCTGCTCGTACGTACACGAGTGTCTCGAGATGCGGCAGGCGAGAAAGGACAGCGAGGTCGTATCGGGGTGTCTTGCTGTGGAAGCAATTGACCTGTCGAGCGAAGGGACCGACGTCGGGATCTTGACGGAGGCCAATGAAGAAGCTTCCTTGCTGATCCGGCGGCCGAATGAGGACGGAATATCATATTGGGCGTCCTAGGCGGTAGAAACGCTTGTTCAGAGTGAGCTGCGAAAGGGCGTGGGCGGGTAGTCGGCGAACAGCGGTTCGTCCCTTGCGGCTCGGAGCCGCTCGTGTGGATTGTTGGCCAGAAATTTGTCGAGGATGAGGGAAAGAACCTCATCGGGAATGCGGTCAAAGGGCGAGGCAGCTGTGAGGCTACAAGGGGTCAGTGAGACGTTCTGTGACAGCCTCGGGGGCCGTGAATGGCCGCACCTTTGTTGTCCTGACCATTTAGTTCGACTTGGGACACTTCGACCGGCGGGGCCGCTTGAGCAATGCTAAGCAGAGCGGATGAGCGCGACGAAAGCAAGGCTTAGAGGATAAGATTACTGCTGCATACCAACGCCGGATCAGGCTGTACGATGCGTGATCCACGTTGGTCGAGGAGGAAAAGGAAGCGAAAGAGGTTGAAAACCAACTCTTGACCATTGCTCGCTGAGACCAGACAGACCAGCCAGAACTCCAGCGACAAGCTCATCGAGGTACCCTAGCATCTTCAGCCCCCCTTCGCCGTCGTGGTTAGGGCCACTTGACCTCGTCACCTCGTCATCCCCCACCTCTCGCCTCTGATACTCATCAATCAGCTTACAAGACTTATCCGTGTACGTCCAAACACACTCGCAAACGGGCTATTGAACGCTTCCGCCAACCGACAAAGGCTCAAGAGCTACCGGTGTCAAGGTGGTGCCGCAGTTCGGTCCTCAGGCAACAGCAGTTAGGCGGGTACACTGTGACCAAGCGTGGCTTGACCGGCGCAGAGCCCCCGTTAGCTACGATGCGCCTCGCTATGGACGTGTCGTATGGGTACCGCACTGCCCAACATGAATACTACCGCAACCCCAGTTCTTTTCCAATCAAGCCGCCTGCTGACCATGCTCGCATTCTTTTGCAGCCCTCAAATCTCCCTCGGTTAACCCCGCATCTTGATCAAACGCCATGGCTGAACACGACGTCCCCCTTGTTGTCGATAACGGTACCGGAGTACGTCTTTTTCCTTCCATTCTTGTCTTGTTACGTTCTGCCGCCTCTCAACCCTTCTTTTCCACTCTCAACAGTTCGTCAAGTGTGGATATGCCGGATCCAGTACGTCCTCTTGCAGCCGGTCGGTTTCTGTTCATGGCTCTGATGACTGACGTTTTCCTCCTGCAGATTTCCCCGCCCACTCTTTCCCTTCCATCATTGGTCGACCAATCCTCCGTACCGAAGAGCGCGGTCAGTCTGCCGAAACCTCCGCCATCCAGGATATCATGGTCGGCGACCTCGCCTCCGAATACCGCTCCTACCTCCAGCTCTCTCAACCGATGGAACACGGCATCGTCAAAAACTGGGACGACATGAAAATTCTGTGGGACTACACCTTCCAGGAGAAGCTCAAGGTTGACCCCCAAGGTCGCAAGATTCTCTTGACGGAACCGCCTATGAACCCGACCAAGAACCGAGAGAAGATGGCTGAAGTCATGTTTGAAGAGTACGGGTTCGGGGGCGTGTACGTAGCTATTCAAGCAGTGTTGACGCTTTATGCTCAGGGTACGTCTCGCCTTTTCTGATTGCGATTTCTTCTTCCGATTGTTATTGACTCCAGCGTCTTCCCTCAGGTCTGCAAACCGGTGTCGTTGTCGACTCGGGAGACGGTGTCACCCATATCGTCCCGGTCTACGACGGTTTCGCCCTCCCTCATCTGACGAAGCGTCTCGACGTCGCCGGACGGGACGTTACCCGCTACCTCATCAAGCTTCTCCTCATGCGCGGCTATGCATTCAACCGTACCGCCGACTTCGAGACCGTCAGGCAGATCAAGGAGAAGCTCTGCTACACCAGGTCCGTTGCCCGACGTTTCGCCTTCTGTCCTCTAGGACTCGCTGACTCAAACCCCTGCCTCTTTTTGCAGCTATGACCTCGACCTCGACAAGCGGCTGAGTGAAGAGACGACTAGTCTGGTGGAGAACTATGAGGTGAGCACGCTGCATGTCGTGACACCCGCCGATGATCGGACTGACCTCCTTTCCTACCTACCAGCTTCCGGACGGTCGGGTCATCAAAGTCGGTTCGGAGCGGTTCGAAGCCCCCGAATGCATGTTCCAGCCTCACCTCGTCGACGTCGAGCAGCCCGGTGTCGCCGGTTTGTCCCCTCTCTTCTATTCCTCACGCTATCCTCGCAATGACTCGACCCTTTTCCTCGTCGCCCATGCAGAGATGCTCTTCAACACGATCCAAGCCGCACCGGTCGACATCCGTGGAGACTTGTACAAGCACGTCGTCCTGTCGGGAGGGTCCTCTATGTACCCCGGTTTGCCGAGTCGTTTGGAGAAGGAGATGAAGCAGCTGTATTTCTCGAGGGTATTGGGCGGAAACCCGGAGCGTCTCGATGTGCGTCCATCATCCTTCTCTCTCTCTTTCGGACTGAAACCGGGAAATCCTAATGCTGAATCTGGGTATTTGCTTGAGCAGAAATTCAAGATCCGCATCGAAGACCCGCCAAGGAGGAAACACATGGTGTACCTCGGCGGTGCCGTCCTCGCAGACATCATGGCCAACCAGGTGCGCTCTCCTCCCCTCTCTCTACTAGTCGGGCGCGCGGCTAATTCTGCGTTCACGGTTCCGCCGACTCCGCGAAACAGCCGAGCTTCTGGGTCTCGCGCGAAGAGTGGTATGAACAGGGTGTACGGTCGCTTGACAAGCTTGGGGCGAGAGAATAGGCTGCAGTACTGCGAGGTGATGCGTTTTGTGCAAAGGATACCAATGGACTTTTCGTTTCTTTCACTTTTCGCGGGGTGTCTGGGGCGTGCTCAAGAGAGTCTGGCTCTGGTGCATGTGCTGGTGAGTAGAAAAGATCTCGAGTCATACTTTGCAGTGTCCCTGAGCGTGATACTGAACCTTATGCCGCGCTTCTATCCTGCGAGGCTTGTCTACTTCTTCTCCGGGAACCATTCCTCCTCCGGGTGTTGCTTGAAGTACTCGGTGGCCCATTCTGACTCGATCTTCTTGACTACTCGGGCAGGGTTACCGACCGCCACAGTGAATGGCGGGATAGACTGTGTCAAGCGAAGCAAGGCAAGGTCAGCCATCTGTTCTGGGAAACCGAAAAGAAACGCCGAGAAAGTAGGCCTAGCGAGAGAAATAAGGGAAACAGCCGTCGCAGCTCACCTTAGTCACCACACTCCCCGCTCCTACCGTCACGCCCCTTCCAATCTTGACATTCTGCAAGACGACCACCTGCCCTCCAAACCAGCAATCATCACCGATTTCTATGGGACCTCCATTTTCAGGACCGGCGGTGCCGTTGCGCATGGCGGGGTCGAGGGGGTGCGAGGCGGCGAAGCTGTATGGAGGGAGGTGGACCAGATGGGAACGTACAGAAGCAAAACGTCAGGCCAGAAAGGACGAGAGGGATTGGATGCGCCGAGGTAGTCGGAACATTGGACCGCGAGAACATACAAGTCGAGGTGACTTACAGCTGGACGTTGGGTCCAAAGAGGCATCGCTGACCAATCTTGACCTCGCAGGTATTGAGGATCATAAAGTTGAAATTGGCAAAGACGTTTTTTCCGATGCTGTGATAAAGGATGATTGAAAGGATGAGCAGGGAGCACTAGCCAGGCCCAGGAAAGGGACTACTGACGAGATTCGCTCGGAATAGTCGACCTTGAAGGGCGGTTCGAACCTATGTAGCAGGCAGCGCTTCAGCCCATGTCGTGAAGTAGCGGAAAGAGGTAGGGCCGCACCAGGGGTACTCGACCAATTGGTCTTCGTCTTCCTTGTCATCGTCCTTGCGCGGTGGCAGGTCCGGTAGAGACGGGATGATCCTGCCCAGCAATAACCTCGCGTCAATTTCTGCGAAAGATAGAAACGAGGATTGGAAAACCCGACATACTTGCGCATCAGCTCGACTTGCTCACGCCGCGAAACTTCCGTCGCTACTCGGTTGTAGACGGAGCAAGCCTGAGAGGCTCTTCTACGGTCGGCAGTCAGGTCGGGAACGAATGCCGTGTACAGCTCGCCCTGAAAGGGAGAGAAAAGCGTCAAGACCGCTAAAACGAAAAGGATTGTGAGACAAGGACACGCACCCTGACCATTCGAGCGCGGTTCTCCTCGAGACTAACGCCGTTCCAGGTCAAGTCTGACATGGTCTACGTGGGATTGCCGAGGTGGGGTCACGAAGAATGAATGGAGCGAGACGAAAGTGCTGAGGGCGGCCGACTAGCGCGGGGTATGTATGGGCCGTGTCTATGGATAAGCGCTGCACGAGCAACAGCGTAAGCGCCATTGCGATTCGACAAGATGGAAACTTACCGCGAATACGAAGGTGGGGAGTCGAAATTGCAAGAGCGCAGGTTTGAATCAAGCGCTAGCAGTGTTGCTTTCTGTAGCAGGTCACTAATGCGAGATCTGCTGGTGGAGCGACTTGAGACGATCAGCGCGGCATATTCATGAGGACTTGGCGAACGAAAAAGGCCGGCTTCGCAGCAATTTTTCTCCTTCGCAGACCGGTGAAAAACCTCTAACTGCACGACATAGATCTGCTTCCCAACCAAACCTGAATCTACATCCACCGCTTCGTCGGTTCTGGTCCGCCACCTGAACCGGAACTACTCCCTCCCCCCGACGGCGCTGGTCCTCCCCCAGCACTTCCGCTACCACTCGCACTCCCTGACCCTGACGCCGATGCCCCAGGCCCACCGCCGCTGCTCTTTCCTCCGCCTGACGCCCCGCCAGTAGCCGCCGGACCTCCCCCACCCGATTTGCTGGCTCCTTCCCCTCCGCCGCTGGTTTTTCCTGCCCCACCCTCTCCACCTCCCGACGAAGCGCCCCCTGATTTGCTTGCGCCGCCAGCACCCCCGCTGGAACCGCCCGCCCCCGAGGCCCCTGCCCCTGACGAGGCGCCGCCGGCACTACGCAACAAAACCAGGCGTCAGGATGCGACGAGGAAAAGGACAGTAAAATGCAGGCTCACCTCGAACCACCGCTCCCTCCACCTGCTGCAGCAGTATTCGCAGCGGTGGCGACAGCTGTAGCGGCTGTAGAACAGCAAGATATGGTTAGAGCAGAGGAAATGCAAGCAATGCAAGCAAGATGCGATATTACCATGTGAGGTCGCTGCAGTTGTCCCTGCTGAGCTACCGCCGGCAGACGCCGAGCTAGCCCCGGTCAATCCGCTCAGCTGGCCGGTGGCGTAGAAGTAGTATCTGAGGTAGCAGGCCGTCAGCGATGATCAAGCAAAATGAGGAGAAGGAGCCTACAGTCCGACGGCTGCAGCTATCACAAACGCAAATATCCCCATGCCAATGAGGAGGTTATTGTCCGCTGTTTGTTGCTCCTCCTGATCAGCGAGACATAACAGGTCAGTATGGCGATCTTTTGAGCAGAGGCAGAGCGAAGAAAAGACAACTTACAGCTCGTCGTCGTTTCCGCCTGCTCCGCATGACCCACACTGGTCGTTCCTGCTTTGAGCCGTCTCCTTCTCCCTCTCGTCGCTTCCCCCGCTGCCGTCGCCGCGAAGGAATCAGTTTCTCTTCGTCATCCAGCGACTTCCTCTCCTCATCGTCTTCCTCGCTACTCCACCTGTCGGATTCCCTTCCGCCTATTCGCGTATGTGCAGCGGCTTGTGTGTACATGCTAGAATCAGGCGGCGTGCGAGAGCGTCGCCGGGTCGGGGAGGGAGAAAAGGAGTCGTGGTCGCTTGTCCGCGGCGATGTTGGGGAAGGCGGAAGAGCTAGCGACGCGGCATGTGGTATTGTAGCTCGCGGCATGCTTTTACAAAGGTGAATGGAGGGTGGGAGAAGATGAGGAGGACATGTTGAAGAGGGTCCGCGGAGCGGTTGCGGGAGTTCGCGGGGCAATCGAGGCGGAGGCGTCCGCAGCAACCACGGCGAGAAAAGCACCAGACCGACAACAGACCGTTGACGGGCAGACACGGGGCGCTGAGAGGCGCTTCACAGATTGTCGGCACGTAGAAAAGCTCCTCATAATGGTGGAATGCTGAGGGGAGAGGCGTAGTGATGCTGGCTTCTGCTGGATCTCTCCCTGGGTGGACCGCAAAACCAGCCGCGTTTCAACCCTCTGATCTCGCCGACTACTTGCCAGCCCAGACGGTGGGGCGACCTCGCTTCCCAGCCCCTGCCCCGCCGGATGCACGCGCATGAGTAGGTCTGGTGAATTCGGTAAAGCTGACAAAGTCGCAACGGGGTGCAGGTGCTTCTGTCGACAGGACGGCGGGCGGAAGTGACAGTGAGCTTCGTATGGATTGAGCTCAACGACCGCGAGTTCTGTTCGAAACTGTTCTGCGAGAGAAGAAAAGAAGGCTCAGTCGGCCGTAAAGAGTGAAAGCGACACAGCGGGGAGAAGTCGTACCTTCTCGGTCCCCGTACATTCAGCCTGATCTTGCTCCAACATCCATTCCTGCCATCTGTGGCGGCGCCCCATTCCCAGGGTGGGTCAACTTCCAATCCATTTTCCCGCTTTTCAGTTCTTCGAGTTCGGCATAAGTGATCCTGCAAGCCCAGAAATTGTCAGCAGTCGTTCGGTTCCCTAATTGTCAGTCCATTTCCGGGTATGAAGCAGCACTCGGTACACGGACACAAGCGGAGGAGTGAGAAGGACCTACCGGAACTGATCCTGACATTCCTGCATGCCCTTGTGCAATTCGTACACTCGGTCCATATAGTACTTGTGAGCTATCTTGCGGAGCTCGGCGGCTTGACACAGGTCGCAAGAGCCTGAGGATCAGTCGCCTTGTTCTCTGACAGGGTAGCGAGCGAGGAAAGGAGAACCGGGGCAAAGAGGACACGACCTACATTGAGCAGCTCGAGGGATCGAGCTATTGAGTTGACAGAGGGAAGTCAGTCAGCCCGCATAAAATCAGATGCAGGAAAAGGGCTACATAGCACAGTCTTGGGAAGGGAAGAGACTGCTCGCGAGGCAGGAGAAGAAGAGAGAAAAAAGCGCACGCATCCAACCCAACCTCCCTTACCATCGTGTCATATATCGCTCGCAGATTCTATCAGACCATACTCCCCGCATCAGTCTGTATTCGGGTCAATCCCACGACTGGTCAAACTTACCTGCGGATCCCACCACCCCTCGGCTTCTTCCCCGTCCCTGCTTTTGAGCAGCGCATGACCCCTCAGCAGGCCAGCCACGCCCTCATAGTCATCATTGCCAACTCGGAAGACTGCTTGAGCGATGAGGAGCCGCTCGTGAGTCGAGGTGGAGGCGAGGAGTTGCTGGTCGGGCGAGGAGTTGGGTGGCGTTGTGGGTGCCATGATCGTATACAGACTAGGCTACAGTGTGCGTGTGCTGGAGAAAAGCGCAGCAGGTTGAGACCGACGGAAGTTGAGAGCAGAAGAAGCGAAACTCGACTGTGGGTGCTCGCTAAAAGTCGTTTAAGCTACACAAGGTAGCCCATCTTGATCGCCAGAGGTACCCTTGCACTCCGATTGGACGTCGACAAGCATCGGAGGACTCGAGAAGGTACTTAGAGCGCGCAACGGTAAGAAGAGGAAATATGTCGGATGTTCTCCTTCCGTCCCATGCTACTCCCCCATGTATCCTTCGACAACAGCCCTTCTACAGCACCTCCTTCCCCTTCTTCTGCTCCTCGCTCCACTCAAAACTATACGGCGTCGCCCCTCCACTCCCCTCTTTCTGCCAATCCCGAATCGCTTGAAGCGCGGCAACGCCCCAATCAAAGTTCTTCTCGTCTGTTCGTGCCGCGTCGAGTGCGGTGGGAGTGTGGGAAGAGTTGATGGTAGCGACCTCGGAGGGGGCGGCAGGAGGACCGTCGACGAAAGTGAGGAAATTTCGGTTGGCTTCGGAGATGAAGCCGCAGGAGATCGCGCTGCATGAAGAGAAGTTTCGGTGTCAGACCCATTTTTGAGTCACGAGCGACGGACGAGGTGTATATTGCAGGAGCGAATGGGCAAGCACACTTGTTAATGAATTCTCGCAGAGGCGAGTAGAAGTTGTTGACGTTGAGCAGGATCACGGCTATGCGATGAACTCGTCAGGAGGATTCGGGACAAAGTACGCGCGGAAGTAGGCGATCTTGGGCTTGTTAACGCAGGAGGGCAGACAGCGGGACAGCGAACGTACGCTTCAGATGGACACCAATCTGACTCCAAGTGGTCATCTCAAACACCTCTTCTGCAGTACCATAGCCACCAGGAAGTCCGATGAAAGCCTGGGAAAGATCCGCCACTGTACAAGCACCCTGAATCAGTCTCGCCCAAAAACGCATCGCTGAGAAGAAAACCAACTGCGTTTCTTCCTTTCGTGCATGCTTCCTACGACATCTTCGATCTCATGCTCCTCCATGATTCGTCCCTCAGGTGCCTCGGCTGAAAGGAACTGTTCATGTGCAGTAAGGTGTCAGCGAGAAAACAAGGCAAAAGAAAAAGGGTTGAGACAGAACGCACAGCAGCAGGAATAATCCCCCTCACTTGTCCGCCGGCCCTGAGTCCCGCCTCTCTGACGATGCCCATGACCCCATGCGTCCCTCCGCCATAGATGAGCTCCACCGGCTCGCCGTCTTGTCGTTCTCTGGCGATGGCGGCTGCGACTTGCTGTGCTGCCTGGGTGTAGAGGGGCGAGTTGCCTGGTGAAGAGCCGCAGAAGACGGTGATACCAGTTGCGGTCGGGGTAGTGGACATAATGAGGACGAAGGAAGGCTGCTACAGTTGATGGCGAGGGGAGGGTTCGTAGGGACGGCAGGCAGGTCCGAGATCAGGTCGGATGGGTCGCAGCAAGTAACTGAAAGTGTAGCAGGTAATAGCAACTGGATAGGTATTATGAAACAAGTCGAAGAAGGGCCGGGAGGGACGGCGAGAGGGATCCTGATCGTCATCTTACTTGACGTCGCCGTCAGCCGTCGACAACTGTTTATGCTGAGCTTGAAAGTATCACTGTACATAGCTCACCTCGGAAAACGCCTACAGAGAGCTTCAGCCACCACGCAAGTTCAGCGGGTTCCTGAGTGCAGTCCGACTCGGCGACAGATGAAGACTATCCGAGAGCAGGAGAAAGAAGGCGATACAAGGGCTCAGGCGCACCTTGCATGTTCTTCAGTATGTACTCGTAGATCACCACTAATTCCACACGCGCAGAATATCTGATGCCGGCGACTTCACCTGGCCATGCAATCGGCAGCAGTCGACAACAACCGGTATCATCGGTTGCGCCTCACTCAAACCGTACAGCCCGCTGCGCGATGCAACCCGACGACGGTGCATCGGCACGGTGTACCACCTTGTATCGCAGTTTATTTCCGCTGGCTCTCTCATGGAGACAGAAGCATTTTCCTTTTTCCCTATTGCACTCCACGCCCTTACTCGCCCCACCATACGAATCGCCTGTTTCTCGACATGCCCAGGTAATCCGTACTGCTCATGGCAACGCTACACCAGCTATCAGCGTATCAACGGCGCTACGAGCGGGCCCTCCTCGTAAAAAAAGGGCCGCTCCTCGCAATTGACCTTCGACCGCTGCTGGCGACGAATGCTGCCGTAACAACACAAGTCACCGGTCTGTCTATATTCCGCGAAGGGACAAGGTCCTGGTCGACCGGTAAACGATGGGACCCGGACGAACACCAGGATTGGGTGTAGAAGAAAAGATGTAGGCAAAATCAAACACGCCTAGAACCGGTGGCTGAAACGCGTCAAGGAATGTAATAGGGTGTCCTGCGCCCGCCTGTGCTGTCAGACAAGCCCAAGAGAGAGTTGCATACATTCGGATTGTTCGACGCGTCCTTCTCGCTTTGCTCTCTTCTGAACCTGGGGCTCTCCTCGTTGTATGCCTGCGCTGGATTCTACAGATACTCAGAACATGCGCTCCAGAGCCTACCCGAACGCATCCTCGCAATCTCCCGAACCTCCCAAGCGAAACAAGGGAAAGCAACGCGCCGTTTCACCTTCCTCGGACCAAGGCGACGAGGACGCAGATGGAGACGCTGGAATGGAGGATGGAACGCAGGCGAATGGCGCGAACGGTACCCAGGGGGAGGAGGAGGAAAGTAGTGAGGAGGAGGACATGGAGGGATTGAGTAAGGAGGAACAGGACAGGAGGAAGGACGAGAAGAAGCAGAGGAAGAAGAAGAAGATCAGGGCTCGCTACAGGGCTCTCCAGGAGACGGTCGACGGTGCGTTGCCGCGTCCTTCCCCTTTCATCTTCATCTTTTCTCCGAGGAGGGCAAACAATACTGATCGTCGCGTTCTACCCGCTGTCTTACCTGCTGCCGTATTTACACTCGTACTTGAAACGCACCACACGCGTAGACGCCCGCGGTAACCTCGCAAACACGACAGTCTATGACCTCTCCGCCCAAGTCGCCGCCACCAATGCCCTTTTCAAGAAGGTCGAAAACCCCTCCGAAGCCATCCTCGACTCTCGAGTCCTCATCGCTACTTCGGAGGCTGGTGCCCTCAAGGCCCGTCAGCTCAAGATTGATGCGGACGCGTTTGATACGGACGAGTTTTTAAGTCGGTTGAAGGTTTTCCTGGGTGTGAAGGCGGGAGGGGTCAGGACGCGACGGAGGAGAGGGGATGATAGTGATGAGGATGAGCTGGATGAAGATGAGAGGAGTTCGTCGGGTGGCTTGAAGTGGGGCAGGGTCGGCAAGGTGCTTGCGGGAGAATCGAAGCGGGTACCAGCGCTTGACTTTATGTGCGTACTTGTGCCTTACTGCTTTCGCATGCCAAGCTGATTTCTCTGGATTCTACAGGTATGGTCCGCTTCAGCTTCAGCCAAAGGAGAAGAAGGCCCCAACGCAAAGAGCCAAGAACAAGGCGAACGATGCGGAGCTTGTTAGGCCAGAAGAGGTACACCCCGCGTTCCGCTCATCGAAGGCTCCTGTACTGACTGCTGTGACTCACCCCACAGCTGCATGCGGAGGACGTCGCGAAGAACGAAAATGAGACCGGAAAGGTCACAGCCAAGGTCAGTCGAGTTCTCGCCCCGAGTCCCCAGGTTGCCCCAAGTAGCGCCCTGACATCCTCCCCCTCTTTGCAGATTGCCAAGCGCCTACAAGAGGTCGCCGGCGAAAACACCATTCCTTACCTCGCCTTCGTTGTCAATCCGCACTCTTTCTCCCAAACCGTCGAAAACATGTTCTACTTCTCCTTCCTCATGAGGGAGAACAAGGCTGCGATCGAAGTAGATGATGATGTCGACAGTCCCCACTGTGGAGATATGGTCACGTGTGCGTCTTCGCCTCTTCGTTGACTGTTCTTCCACACACCCCGTCCCGCAAGTAACAGCGTGACCTGGTGCTCAATTCGCCCGGCTGACTTTTCTGCCCGCAGTCTTCGTTGACGCAGAGACTACTGCCGACACCACGTCGAAGGGCAGTGCTCAACCCAAAACTCAAGTTGTGCTTGAACTGACAGAGGACGTTTGGCGGGTACGTTTCGCTTCTCCCGTTCACGGCGGCGCCCGGCTCTCGAGGCGCTGCAGCACCACAGCTCAGTAAAGCTGACGTCCTCGATTTGCATCACAGGACGCTATCGCCGAATATGGCCTCACTGAATCCTGCATCCCAACTCGCGAGGCGTTCGTTCCCCCGACGAAGGACAAGAGGTTCAAGTGGTAGTTGTATGGAGCTGCTGTGTGTAGGCGATAGTGGGAGCATATGCATCGAGTTGGGGGAAGATGGGGGGAATTGTGAGGGGTGTGGATACGTTGCAGCCGTTTTCTAATGGACGTCGTAGCTTCGTATTCTTCCCGCGTCAAGGAGCACGCGAGCTATGTGTTCCTTCTCGGGGTGAAGCACGCGCATTGGCAGCTTCGTCACCGGCGAATGAATCGGGAACCCTTTCAATCTCCTATCTACAAGCCGTCGCCGTTAGCTCCTGCTTCAAGGCGTCAGACCTGCGCGAGGCGTGATGCCAGGGTCAGTCGTGATGTAGGTGATCATGTCGGGGAGAGGTTCTGGCAAGACAGCACCTTCTGCTTGTCCCGCCGCCGCATTTCAGTCACTGTCCTACTCTTCAACTGGTCCCGCTGCCTCGAACCTGTATTCCTCCATAGCATCTCCTCGTGTCCACCGGAAGATGCGGAATCCCTGATCATCGAAATTTGTCCCCAAATCGTACTGATTATCGAAGTCTCTTGCTGCAGCTTTGAATGAAGTTTCAGGAAGGCGCCGTAGAGTGTTTCTGGCGGACTGTCGTGCTCGAGCTCTGCCCATGGCCGTGCGTCTCGTCGGTCAAGTAGCCGTCGAGGGACAAAAGTCGGAGACGGAAAGAGGCGGAGGACGTCAAGGATCCGGTGAGGGGTTTCCTGCGGCGAGACCAGCACGATCAGCGGGACCGAACAGGTCGAGGAAGCGTCAAATCGGGGCGGGTTGAGAGAACAGAAGAGGTAAGAAGGTTGTGTATGTTGTGACGCCGTAGGACTAGGAAGTGAACCGAGAGCGAACAAAGCCGCAGACAACAGGTAGAGAAAGAATCAAGCCGTGTATTCGACGTGACACGATGTCGAACGTGTAACTTCTGCAGTTCCGAGCGAGGACTTGCCGGGTCATGCAGGCCGCAGTGGTCAATCCCACGTCGATCTCGTCGCTGCTGAGGGGAAAGAAGCGTGTCGTGGCGCGGCGTAGCTATGAATGTCGTTGTCAGGCGTCCGGTCAACCCTCTCCTCGTCCTGCCAGGTCGAGAAGTCGTACAGGCGAATTTGCGAGGGTGAAAAGGGACCGACGGCGGGTACGGCGCAGGATCAGGCGGTCTCCTAGCCCCCTTACGGCGACTCTGGTACACGTCGGAGTCAGAGAGAAACCGCGTGCCGGGTCCGGCAGTCGCTGGCTATGACGGGCAAGGGGAAAAGGTGAGGAAAAAGGTGATGTCGGTAATTCGGTCGTTCCGGTTACGAGCTGTTTTGCGGAAGGGTAGGAGACGTATGAACGCGACTAAGCATGACCTGAGGGTCCAGAGGGGACTCGGTGAGGCTGAGCACTCGAAGAGAGGTCATATATGTGGTGCAGCCGAGAGTGATCGATACTGTCCGAGTAACGGCAGCGGCTGAGCTCAGAGGTCAGCAGCTCAGGGGCACGTGAGCACATGTGGACTTACTGTATACTCGAGGAAGGACTGAGCCGCCAGAGTCGGCCGTCTGAAGCGGTCGATGCAAAAAGAAGGAAAAGCGGCGGCATCACCAAACGGCGTCGGTCCCGGTGGAATATGTACATCGAGTCTGTGATAGTGTCTTGCCGCAGTCCATTGTACCACAAGCGAGTGAGCGGGAGTAGAAGTTGCTGAGCTCGACTTGAGAAGGAGCGCTGCTTGCTTCCCTTTCTCTCCCCCCCACTCCCATTCCCTTGCTAGCCATGTCGTTTGCTAAGGTCTACGGTGTCAGTCAAATCTTTCACCCTAGTCTCCCGATGTCTCCCAGCCGTTCGAGGCGAGAGCCACGTCCTTCATCCCCAAGAATTCTTGCAAGCCGTCACTCAACTCGACAAGCCACCTTTAGGTCGCGTCGACATGGCGAGGGAGCAGCAGAAATAGGTCTTGACGCGAGAGACTCGCGCTGGTGACTCTGCGCGATGGGGAGGACAACCGATGTCGACCCTCTGGACGTCTCGCTGACCTCCAGCACCTCGTCCCCTTGCCACAGTTCGAAGGCAACCCCCGCACCCTCGCTGCGCTCGTCGTCGCCAAGTACGAGGGCCTCGAGGTTGAGTCGGTCAACGTCAACCCCTTCGCTGAGGGCGGCGTCTCTGCCGACTACCTCCAGAAGTTCCCCCTTGGTCTCGTCCGTTCTTCCACTGTCGCTGCTCTTTCTTCCTTGACGTGCGAGCTTACCTCCCTCGTCCGCAGGTTCCCGCCCTTGAGAAGGGTGACTACAAGCTCACTGAGGCTATCGCCATTGCCCAGTACCTTGCGGCTCAGGAGAACAAGGCTGGTCTCCTCGGTTCCACCAAGGAGGAGGTTGCTGAGGTCACCAAGTGGGCTTCGTGTGCGTGTTCCTTGCGTTGTTGCCGTCGCACAAGCTCGATTGGCTCATTATCTTTTCTTTTCTTGCAGGGGCCAACTCTGACCTCCTCCCCGCTATCGGCGCCTGGTTCAAGCCTCTCACCGGCGCTTCTCCCTACCAGAAGCCCGCCGTCGAGGCTGCCAAGGCCAGGGCGCTCAAGAACTTGAGCTACCTTGAGGAGGTCCTCTCCACCCGCACCTTCCTCGTTGGCGAGCGCGTCACCCTTGCCGACATCTTCGTTGCCGCCTCACTCCTCCGCGGCTTTGAGAACGTCCTCGACGCCGAGTTCCGCAAGGCCAACGTCAACACCGTCCGTCACTTCCAGACCGTTGTCCACCAGGAGCCGTTCGTCGCCGCTTTCGGCAAGGAGCCCACCCTTATCGAGACTGCCATCGTCTACACTCCCCCCAAGAAGGAGGCCAAGCCTGCCAAGGAGGCCGCCGCTCCCAAGCCCAAGGCGGAGAAGCCCAAGAAGGAGGAGGAGGAAGAGGAGGAGCCTTCGGCCCCCGCTGAGGCCAAGCCCAAGCACCCTTGCGAGGCCCTCCCCAAGGCTGCGTGGCCCCTCGACGAGCTCAAGCGCCAGTGTGCGTTTGATAGTCGATATCTTCCACGCCACTTCCGCGCTGCCATTACGGTTCCTTCAATCTGTCCTACGAACCCCATCTTACGCCTGTTATGTCCGCAGACTCCAACAAGGAGACCCCTGAAGCGCTCAAGTGGCTCGACGAGAACTGGAACCCCAACGACTACTCGTGCGTTCAGCCCTACTACGCTTCCGCGAGATTTCCTCGAAAGCCCTGCATACCGCCTTCCTTCACCTATCTCGCAACCCACTTGGTCTCTACCTATGTTTCTGGGACTGCATGCTAAAGTCCTTCGCTCACTTCACAGCGTCTGGAAGGCTACCTTCAAGTACCCGGAGGAGCTCACCCAGGTGCGTTACTTGATTGCCCTGCAACCCGACCTTCGACTCGGTGGCTAACTCTTCCGCTCTGTGCAGGTCTTCATGTCTAGCAACCTTATCACCGGCTTCCACACTCGCCTCGAGGCGTGCGTCATCCTTCATCTAGCCGTCGCAGCGATGATGTCAGTTGGACTGGCACTGACTGATTCCCCCTCGCTCCCATGTCAATTCCCACAGATCCCGCAAGTACATCTTCGGTTCCATGGGTGTCTACGGCAAGGCCAACGACTCCTTGATCACCGGTGTCTACGTCATCCGTGGCCAGGGTGCGCCAATTTTCCCTTCCTTGTGTGATCTTTGCCTTGGCTTACTCTTCTGTATCTGCTTGCAGACGCCGATGCTTGCTTCAGTTGTGCCCCAGACTGGGAGAGCTACAGCTTTGAACGCCTTGGTAAGTTTCGCGGCCTCCGAAACCCGTTGATCTCACGTTGACTTTCTCTTTTACCTCCGGATCTGCAGACTACAACGCCGACAAGGAGTTCATCACTGGTGCCCTCACTTGGGAGCACACTGTCGAGTACGTCAAGGTCATATCCCCTACTAGCCACTCCCTCCTGCACCTATTCCACCTCTGCCCTGAGTCTGTCCCTCACACTGAGCAACGTCCTTTTTCTGCTGCAGTGGCAAAGAGTACGCCGACGGTAAGGTGTTTAAGTAGACACAGGACATGTGCGCTAGTCTGGACTTCTTCTCTTTTTTCAGTCATTGCTGTTTCTTGCCAAGAAAACTTTGTTCCTCCTTGTGTGCTCTGCCCAAGTCAGTCCATATGCTTGCTTTGGAGCATGCATGTTCCCCAGCACCTGGCTTCCCAGACCGCTGTACAAGCTCATGTGAGCACCAGACTGCTTGAAGTTGAAGATGGAAATTCTGGTCTTGCAAGGACTCGCCTCCACATCTTTCTCTTGCTCCTCAGGAATCAAGCCAGGTCATTCTCCTTCAGTAAACGCTCCAACCATTGCTACATGTTTCTCCGTTTTTGCAGGTGCACACCACCCCTTAGCTCAACTCTGAGGACAACCGGGAATGTTGATGGAGAATCTATGCTCGCACTGTAGCTTCCCCTCTCTGTGAGATTCTTGGGTTCCTTGCTTCTTTAGCAGTCCCATCCCCTGTCTTCGGTTTTATCAAAAGACAACCCGTTCACTGTCTCTTCTGATCTGCCTGTCGCGCGCGCTGCAACCCTTTCTCACCTCTCCTCGACTGCTCAACGCTCCCTGCCTGCCTCACCAGTCCAATTGACATGGTGCAGCTTGTGGTGCAGCTGCCAAAAAGTGGGAGGACAGCCCAGTGGGCAAGCATGAAGTGCAGAGGTAGCGGTTGGCAACCACGTTTAATCAACTGTCCAAGGGTGGAGATTGCCAGTGAGGGCAATTACGCAGGTGTCTAAGGTGTAGGCAAGACCTAGGCAAGCCAGTGTGGCGTCGCTGACTATGTAGCCTTGCAAGGTCCGTAATCAGCGGCTGTGTCATCATTGCCTTCGCAAGCAGCAGGAACAGACCTAGGACGGAGCAAAGGGGCTGATGCACGGAAAGAGGCCCAGATGGGAAGCGCTTAAAAGTTGGATACTGGGACACCATTGCAGGTAGCTGTCACCAAGCCATTCAAGGCTACATTCCCACGCCAACTTGCTGGCAAATTGCTCAGCTGACGCTGGCTCGCTTCTCAGCCCAACTGCTAGTTTGTGGGCGTGAGCTTGTTGCTGGCAAGCTGAAGAGTGAACGTGGGTGTAAGCTTGTTGCTGTGGAGTTGACCAGTGTATGGCAGGGAGGGGGGGCAAGATGTTTGTAGTCAATTTGAAGGGGAGGAGGGGGCCAGCTAGGCAGGGCGGACGGAAGAGGATGAGGTGCCAGTGCAGCGCTACTTGATATACAAGCTGAATCAAGCTGAAGTCTGCAACCAGCTAGCGGTAATCTAGACAGTATCTTACAGCGGTGCAATGAGAGCAAGGCAGAACAAGTGCAGCCCAAGTTGTGAATTGAACATCGTGTGCATTTCTTTGACGGCACTGGCTTGAAGGACCACAGTCATAAGTTTGACCAGGAAGACAAGTACTTTCCGGGCTTCTTGAGGGTCATTGCCAAGAGCGTCCTCGGAATTGTTGGCATGCTGGGCAGCGACACCTTCGGCAGTGTTGACAAACGCCCTACTCTTGCCTTCCTCACTGTGTCTCTTGACAACCTCGTCAAAGCTCTGGCTGTCAGCTGGAAATCCTCTCATGCAGGTCAGGTGGCAATGGTTGCGTGCGATCACAACCCTGACCTTGACTTGAAGGTCTACCTTAACGTCATTGCTGTGAAGACCTGCCCCAACACCCTACTTTACGTCCTGCCAGCGCCAATGACTGAAGAATGCAGAGGGCACGAGTTTTCGGCCTGTCCTCGTAAGATCTGCTAGATTGGGCAGATAAAATGCATCAGCAGAAGGTACAAGCACGGGTATCGGAACGAGTTTCAGGTGCGCCTGTGCATCATCACGGTATCTTGTGCCGTGTTTGTCACTGACATGTCTTGGCTCTTCCTTTTCCAGTGTCACTGCAACACACTCACCAATCCGGGGGTCACAGCTTGCAAAAGGCTTGCCAGCTGGGACTTGCCTGACTGTACCATGGAGCAGGCTGAGCACATTGAGCAGCTCTTCAAGAACGTGCACGAGGATCACAAGTTATCCTCCTTGATGAGCTTTGTGTGTACCGCCTCGCCGTCTGTGTCCTATGGTTGTGACTAACTCCGTGTTCTGTTCTCGCTGTCAAAACGCAGTTCATCTCGATTGCCACAACTTGAAGGCGCACACCCCAGCAAGAGGGTGAACTACCTCTGCCCAGACGGGCTCCAAACTGTCAAAGAGGCTGGTATGGCCAAGGGACGCTTTGTTTCCTGTCTCTTCTAGTCTTGCAAAGGGAGCCAATGTGACCAACTCTGCTTGCCGCTTGCCCTCTCTTTCTTTCCCCGCTTGGGTCCTTCCTTCCTGCCCCCACTAACTTGAGATTAACCTGCATGCACCCCTACAGAAGCGCTCAAGACAATCAACCAAAAGCCCTACCGCTCCAAAGCTTTGACCAACATTGAGGTGTGCGAGGCCATCAGCGCCCGGCTTGACAAGTTCTGCTGCGTCTTCCAACTGGGTGACGGCAATCCAGAGTCCTTCCGCCGCAACCATTTGGGGCTTGACCTTGTCTGGCTGGTGGCTGGGTCTACCCTCCTCAGCTTCATCGAGCCCCTCGGCGCCGACTATATGCGTCTCCTCTGGCACTCCCTCAACGGCTACAACACACCGGGCTCCCTTCTCCGCAACTGCAGGTGCTTCACCCCCGACCTGCTCAGGATCATCGTCGGCACCTACAGCATGACAGGCAGTGTTCCGGACAAGGCGGCCTTCGGGATGGGGCTCTCGACCCGGAAGACCTGTCAAAGGCATGGGACGATTTGGTCAAAAAAGCGGAGGAAGTGGAGGTCGAGATCGAGGAGGTGGACAGTACAGAGGCAACAAAGGCGGGACTGTGGCCCGCATTGCCAAAGAGCGTGTACGCTGGAATTTCCTCATGTTCAACGGAACTATTCTTGCTGACCTTTCTTAACTAATCTCCTTCCTTCCCTAGCCCATTCTCAATCCCCCACCTGGCTGCGCACGTATTGTTTCTTCCCCGCGCGCTGGTGTTCACAGTCTGTCAATGGACCAATTGTCCACGCAACCCAGAATGTACGCCTCGACGCCAGGCTCAAGCCACCCTTCAACCCAGGCCACGACTCCAACGCGACGTCCGTCCATATCCCTACCAGCATTGTGCCCAAGTCAACCTCACTCCCCCTGCGCCTCATCACCCTTCCCACCGTTGCCTGCGAGAAGCTCATGATAGTTGGTACCTCCCCCCCTCGTCTTGACTCGACCTTCTCGGGCAGGAACGGGCCGCTCAAATACCTCCTTGACACCAGCCCCGCTGCAGCAAAGCCGTACAAGCAGCACTCAGAGAAGAGTACTCCAGTCGCAGCAATTTCTCCCTCAACATCCTTCACGGTGGGGAATGCATGGCTCACCACTTGAGCAACGACAACAAACCCAAAGACCACTACACACGTTACTCGACGATGGAAGCAAGGTGCTACGCACGCGCTTGCGAGCAAAGTCCGGATGCTATGCTCAAGATGGAGCTGGCCCAGTACTACGTCCAGGCGACTGAGGATGAGCTTGCAAGGAAGACGGCACAGGTACGTACCTCTATCATCCGCCTCTTTCTACTCTGTGTTCACTTGTTGTTGGTGCTGTCTAGATGATGGCGACTCGCGCAATGAACGGCAACTTTGAACCTGCCAGCAACCGCTGGCTGAACGAGATGACAGAGCCAAGCTGTGGAGTCTATGTACGTCATCTGCCTCTACCTACCAGTGCTGGGCATGTGCTGACAGGATGCAACACTGCAGCGTAACTTCCTGCACAGCAGGTACCAGCTAACTTTCTTCATTGGCAGCAAGACGGTCAACGGCAAGCGGCACCAAGCAAGGGTCGACGAGGGCTTCCTTGCCGACGTGGACTCAACGCTCCTTTTCTGCGACCTTCCCGCCAATGCAACCATCAACACCCTCTGCGACGTGTTTTCACTCGAGTTCTGGTCCATGGTGGGGAACCCAAAAGGCAACCCTGCGGCCCAAGCGCTGGGCAAGAAGGTCAGGATTAAGCTCCCGCACCACAGCGCCCAGTACAGGCGCGACCAGCTCCTCAAGAAGGTGACGCTGGAGTCGCTTTGCAAGGGTCTGAAGACAAAAAAGGCCTGGTACTTGACCGCGCCAAACATCCTCGAGTGGGTGTACCTGCGCCAGAAAGCCCTCAAGGAGCGCCCCGTTTACAAATCGACCACGAGAGACAACTGTGCTGTTTACCTCGATGGATGGAAGAAGGGGGTCGAGCGCCATGTCGCAGCCAGAGAGAAGGCTGGCTGGAAGAAGGCAAGGAAAGCGGCTCAGGGGGTCAGCTCAGTCAGAAAGGAGCTGGACGAGACCAATGGAGAGGTGGTGATTGCTGGTAAGCAGAAGGGGAAGGAGAGGGCTGTGAAAACCGAGGACAAAGACGGCAAACTCCTCGACATTCGTTATCAGATGGGATTGCTCGCCGGTAGGTCTGCTCTTGCTGGTGGTGCTTCTCTCGGCGGCGGTGCGTCGGTTGGCGGTGGGCTTGTGGAGGAGGATGACAACTTTGTGGGTGTCATGAAGAAGGAGACGGGCAAGGTGGGTAGGATTGTGGAGGGTGACAAGGAAGATGGCAAGCCGGAAGGACAAGGCTGGGGCAACGTCGGCAAACATGGCAACAAGGAGTAAGCAAGTACATATGTCACATGTGGTCCCAGTGGGTTGATCGTGGGCTAACAAGTGTGCAGGTTGCAAACAGGCGAAGCATACTGTCCCTCTATCACTTTCCCTCTACCACTTTCCCTCTGTCACGTTCTCCCTCTCTTGCTCTCCCTCTCTCACTCTCAAACATCAACACAAAGAGTCGTCATGCCGTGTTTCTCTCGCAAAGTGTACATCTGTTTCTCTCGCAAGGTATACATCTGTTTCTCTTGCAAAATGTATGTCTGTGCCTGTTCTCCTCAACTTGAAACAATACAGACACGGGTTTTTTTTGCTCCCCTCTCTCTTCCCTCTGTCCTTCTCACCTTGCCCGGCACACAGTTCATCAGCCATGTCATTGGTGCACGGCGGTGTGATCATGCAAGTCCCACCCTTGCGGCGGCTGTTTCGTGGTACCAGTCTGTATATAATAGCCCGTCAATCAGTGAATACTTGCATTTCTCATCAGATCCTCGCTGTCTTGGAGTCTTTAGCAACAGAGAATATATAGGCAAATGTGGTGAAAGCTCAAGTTGCGGGTCAAGCAGAAGGTACAGTCTAATGATCCAAACGGCGAGATAACCTCAGCACACCTTCTCGCTCAGAGTCCATGTTCTGGCCGCATATGCAGCAGCTCAGGCAGCCAGAGCATTGTAATTGGTAATATGAGGTGGAGATGGTGACGCTAGGAGCAGGGAAAGATGAGGTTGTACCAGTCCAACGCGACTTGTACTGGCAATAGAGCGGGATGGGTGAGAAGTGAACAGAATTGTGCACAGACTCCAAGTCAGGCTAAGTCCGGTCACTCAGCAAAGGATGGCCTGAGGAATGGCTGCAGCGGTGTAAGGGAGAGGTTGGAAAGGAAGAGGGTATCTGGAGAGGCAATCCACGATCAGCTCAACTCGTCCTCCACTAGCGCAACAAGTTGCTTTCAGAATTTGTGAGATGTTGAGGTGAAGCTGTAGAGGTTGATTGGCGGGAAGTCAGAGCTTGCCATTTCAGGCAACACAGAGAGGATGACAGGTTGCTATCGCTCCTTATTGGGGAGGAGGCAGAGGTCAGCAGGCAGATGGGGGGACCTACAGCTGGCCCTACAGACCGTCAAACCCTCCTCCAACGCAATGATTGAGCCACTTCAAGAGTTAAGTAGGCCGGTCGACACAAGCAGTTCCTTGTTGACTTTGCCTCCCGAGCTGATAGTGTTGGATAGAATGTGATCAGTTCAACTCAGTAGAAGAGACAGGCTCAGTGTATTGGGTCTGGCTTTGGTGACGATGGGGTGAAGAGCAAACAACAAACACCTCATTGACTCCAATATATGTCATCATGGCTTTGACTGGACCTCAGCGAGCCAACACAGTTCAGAAAGTCATGACAGATCCTCGTACAGAGTATGCCTGAAGCGGGCGGGTGGACTTCCTCGATTCTCCCACCTCCCTCTTTGCAACACCCCAATTGCTTGACCTTCTGAATCCGGAGGCAGGACAGAAAATGCTACTAGTTGCTCAGCTCAGGCCTCTAGCCAAGACATTGACGTCTCGTACAGTGTAGAAGAGCGGGCAGGCAACACTCTCAGATGAAGATGCAGGGCGAGGGAAGGGACAGGAAGTGACGTTCCTGCTCATAGCAGTGGCATTCCCACGCGCTCTACCACCACACCACAACGTGGACGTTGTTGAGGCCGCTACTCGGGCGGACTTCCCTGTAAGAAGAGGCCTGTGTTGCAGAAGCCATGCTACCCATCGTCGACTATCATGCTTTCATCGTCTTGCTCGTCCTGCAACGACTCGCTCTCTGCCCTGTCCGCGCGCTGGGCGGATCGCGCGAGCTCACAAGAGGAGGCCGACGGTGTGACGGCGCGTGTCACGGATGGAACGCGTGCTGAATAAGGACCGAAAGGCCAAAGGCGATGTAAAAGGAAGAAGAGACGGCAAGAGGGCGTGATCAGCGCGGGCATACGCCGCAGATGGCAAGGAGGACACACTTGTACGCATCCGTTTCGTGGGCCGGTATGAGGCGGTTGCTCCAGGTTGAGCCGGCGGAACTGAGAGAAAAAAAAGTAAGATCGATGCGCCAACCGCGGACAATCCAGATCCCAACCAGCACAGGCTCACTGTAGTTCTCCTTGTCATCTTCCTTGACAGTTGCGCCAGGGTGCATCAACTGAGCCTCCATAGCAGGCACAATAATCGTCTTGATGGCATACTGAACTTCCATTGTCGCCTCAGCCGACTTTTCCGAACCCAATCGACGCACATTCCACCAAACCGAATCCTTGACAGAATACTGCAGTAAGTGCCGGATGTCGCCACCGTAGTTGGTGAGCTGGTAAGACCAGGTCTCGGCCGGTCGGAGGAGCGGATCGTCAAAAGCGGTGAGGGAGCGTTTGCCATGCTGTCGAGGCGACGTAGGCGGGAATGAGGGGTCTGAGGGTGTGGTTGGCATCCGGCTGATGGTCTGGGTATGTAGAAGTGCAGGTGAGGTGAGTCTGTCAAGGTCGGTCCGCTTTTCAAACATCCGGACGCAGACACCTCCAAGTTTCGTCCCTCTCCGCTCTGCTCTCACCCGTTCTCTCGCTGTGCGCAGACCGCTTGCAAGCGCTCTGCTCTCACCCGTTCTCTCGCTGTGCGCAGACCGCTTGCAAGCACCTCCCAACTATCTCTGCCGACTTGTTATGCTTTCGCTCACTGGGACTGTACCTCACAGCGTGACCCGCACTGACCTCGTCAACATCCCGTCTTACGTCGCCTTCCCGCTCTATTTACTTGCTATCACCTGATCTGCCTTTACTCTACCATTGTCACATCCCAGGCGCTCAATACTATTTCAGCCGTTATCGATGCCACCTAAACCCAAGGATGTGGATACGGCGGGGCAGATGTCACTTTGTGTGTTTCATCTTCTCCTTTTGACTACACCGCAACTAGGGCTGACATGTTCTCATCTCACTGCAGTCACGGCGTTTGAGAATGCCAAGAAGGCGGAGCAGGTGTGCTGAGTCCACCGACGTCGACCATATGGGAGGCCAGGAGCTCAGCGAAGGAGAGGAATACTCGAGTAGGACAAGCCTAATACAGCGCAGACGACGAGAGTAACAGTGAAATAACCCTCGTTACGAAAGCTGAAGAGAAAGGAGAACTCGGAGAATCTACACAAGTCGCCTCCGGTTGGCCCATAATTCTACACTAGCCTTACTCCGTCCTGAGTTGTATCGAAGTGGTGGTAAGGCTGTGGAGTTAAAGCACCGGTAGCTACTTGTACAGGAGATAGGAAAGAAAAAGGAAAACAATAAAGTAGAAGGACTTAACATATGGGGGCATACTAGCTAGGGTAATCCTAGCACCCACCCCCCTTTAAGACGAAACGGAACGTTTTGGCAGGAAACCCACGAGGAAGGACGCCACAACTCGCCGACCAGAGCGCCGAGGACGGGCGGCATCGACGGCGTCTTTCTGCACGAGAAAAGCGTCGAGGACACCAGGCGCCGTCTCGCGCAGTTCCTCCTCCGGCCTGAACTCGTCCTCCGCCTCGCTGTACCCCAAGTACCGTACCTTAAACAGCCGCTTTCCGCGCACCGTCTTCACCGCCACGACCTTCTCAATTTCCCATTCCGCCTCAGCCCCATCCGTCGCAGGAATGACAGGTGGCGGAAGGGAGAAGGCGCGCAAAGGGAAGCGATCGTCGTCGTTGGGGAAATGAGGGCGCAGTTTCAAAGCATGGATTGTGGGGTTGAGGCGGAGATGCGGAGGGAAGGAAACAGTGTAGGTCGATTTGGCGGGATTCGCGGATGTGATGGGGAAGGGACCGACATAGCGAGGTACGAACTTGTGGGGAAGGCCAGGTGGAAAGCGCATTCCCGAAGTCGCGACGTACACTTTGTTGCCGACCTGGAAAAGCGGCGAGTCGACTCGCCGGTGCTTGTTCTCCTGGTGGACCATGTCTACCCGCTGTTGCACTCCGGGGTTTCTCACTTAATGAGCCGCCTTAGATTGCAGTCTTAGGAAACTACGGAAAGGCTTTATCCTTTCGCAAGCGGATCACTAAGGTCTCCTATTTAGGTGGTAGGGAACCGAGGCTGTCTTCTTTATACCTGTAGGCTGAGGTTAGTAGTCTTTGCTGACTTTCTAGGCTTGCAAAGAAGGAGGAATGGAGGGATTGGGTCTCTTTCTTTCGGATTCGAGAAAGTCCAGAGGAATTGTCGTACTCTTCTTGTCCTGTGGAGGGGTTAGTAGATTGGGCTTATGAGGCTTGCTCGTGTTGAGCTCACCTTGACGTGGAGATGTAAAGGAAAGAAGGGGGAGGGTGAAGAAAAGGGGAGAAGTTTCGCTTTCTCTCTTTTCCAAACCTTTTATTTACACCTCAGAGCTGATTCTTGAGGCGGACTGACTCGGCTGCACTGCTCTCAATGCAACTCTTAGAGACGATGACGATAGGATAACGAGGTAAGGGAATAGGGTGAGAGTTCAGTGAAGAGAGAGAGAGAAAGAAGAGAAGAGAAGATGTGGCTTTTATAGTCTACTGGCCAGGCACGCCTCGCTCATCCTCCTGTCAACACCGTACGTCCATTGTTGTGTCGTCACAATGTTTTGTATGTAGGGGCAGGTAAAAGTGACGTGGGAACGTCCCCTTGTTTGTTCCGACAGACAGTTTTGCTGTCTGACACGCATTTTTGTGTCGCGACGCGATTTTTGGTGTGTCGACATATTTTTTGTCGTTTCTCCTTTCTGCTGTCTTACTAATCTGTCCATTCTGTAGATACGTCTAGCTCGATGCACATAGTATTCGACTTGTCCTTTTTGACCTTCTCAATTTGCTGACGCCTTCGGAATGATTGGTCTTTTCACAGTAGGGTCGGTCTCAGCTTATCTCGCTGTCGCCCAAGGTGCAGCTCTATTCGAGGGAAGACGCTCTTCCTTGCTGACACTGGTATAATTCTGAAGGATGCAATGCTGCTCCTTGCTTATTATATATTCTGGCTGCGTCAGGCTGGGTTATTGCTTGCTCAACTGCTGTAAGATGCGTTATAAGGTGTGCTGAGTAGTGTAACTACTCAGTCTGGGTAGCTCGGGCGGTCGTAACGCCCGGGCGGTCGTAACGCCCGGGCGGCCCACAAGTGGGTCACACCCCAAAATTTGTTGCCTGCGGGTTAAAAAAAAGCGAAAGGGGGTTGCTGCTGATTACTTCGTGGAACACGTCATTCAAGGCCGCATGCACACATTTGTGTAATGGTTGCTTTAGAAGGCGCTGTCGCTGCCCTCATCCTCATCCTCCGATCCTCCATCCCCTTCTCTGCTTATCCCCTCATCACTGTCCTCTCTGTCCGTGTCGACTTCGCTACCTTCCTCCTGCTCTATGATTGCCAACGCACAAGTGCGTGGATAGAATCGCCTGAGCCGAGACGCAGCCACAGGCTTTGCTATTTCCGTGCCGTCCAACTCAGACAAGAAGTACTATCCCCGGGGTAATTGCTCCCGGATAATGTAGGGGCCATGCCATCGATCACTGGCACGCTTGGACCATTGTTTTTCGAGGAATGTATTATGCTGAAGAACGAGTGTGCCCGCTGGCAACGCGCTACAGTAGGAACTCCTTATAAGGGAAACTCATATAAGGAACAACTCAATATAAGGAACACAAATGGTGGGGACCATGTCCGTCCCCATACAATATAAGGAAAGGTTTATGTATAAGGAAGGAACATCTCTGGACCGGTGATTTTCCTTGTGAGGAGTTTTCTTCGGAAACTCAACATAAGGCATGGTTAGACATTGTGTGTCAAAATTCCTTGTACCGAGTCTCTAGTCGAGTCGTCTCGCGCTACCTCTCTTGTTTTGCGCTTTTTTCTGATTACGTTCCAGCTCGGGAGTTCAAACCCCTGCCAGAACATTAACACCTTTCCCTTCGCTCAACACCCTTCTCTCTGCCATTCAGTCCATCCGCACCCTCGCTCAGCAACAACCTGAACTCGGCGGTCCCGAATTCGAAGACACAGCCACCTCCCTCTCTCGCACCCTCGCTCGCGCTGCTCGCAACCTCCGTCAAGATCAAAGTCGCTCTCTCAAGCAGTCGAATCTGAATACTTTCTTCAGTGCCAGTAATCCCATCCGTGCTGCTTCTGTCGCTGACGATGCGGCTGAAGAGGCGGAGGCATCCGCGGATGGTCCGGACGACGGTGCGTTGCTTGTTTCTCGTTCTTCCGCACCAACGTGAAGCGTAGACAGCTGACCTGCTTATCATGCATGTAGTGCCCTCCGCTATTGTCCAGCTAATTGCCGCTACTCTCACCAGACATCACTCCTTCTCCCTCGCCTCTTCAGCCCTCTCTTCCGACAAAAAGATGCGG
>JAOANU010000031.1:0-128349 GCA_034387635.1 Rhodosporidiobolus odoratus
GCGGACACTTCACACCGAGACTCAGGCGGTGCAGGTGCAAGCGCGGCGCGGCAAGCGTATGACAGTATGGCATAGGCATAGTCGAAGCGTGTACAGCTAGGCAAGCGGAGGTGATGTGCGCAAGGCGAAAAGTAACCCGAAGTTAAGGCGAGAAATTGAGAACTTAGGCTAAGAATTGAAGCTTGCCGAAAACAACCTCCCCAAGTGGGGAAAGATGGAAAGAAATATGAAGCCAACAATTCCATGTCTTCAGCGCTGCTAACCATGTGACCGGCTCCTTGAGCTGGCACACCCAGGAGACCTAGCCAACAAGCATAGCCAGGGCGGAGCTTGGTCTATCGTAGCCAGGTCAGAACTTGAAGAGAAACCCTTGTTGATCTCTTCGTCCACAAGAGTAACAGCGCAACCCATTTTTGATTTCCCCTTCACCCCGTCTACCTCTGCCCAGCTCGATACCTTCATAACGCAAGCTCCAGCGCTTAGTGCTTAGCCTCAACCTTGACATCCTCCTCGCACAGGCGAAGGTACTCGTCCGCGCCGAGCTGCTCCGACTCGTCCGCAGTCTCGGTAGCGGCAGGCTTGGCAGACTCGAGCAAAGGGGAGGAGCTGCGACCAGTGTCGGCAGGCGCCATGGAAACATGAGAGGTCAAGGAGAGGGACGATGAGATCGAGGTATCCGGGCGAGAGTCAAGGACAATGTTGCGGCTTCCAGGTCGCGGGAGAGCATAGGACGATGTTCGTGAAGATGTCGCACGAGTTGATAGCGATGAGAGGGGAATAAACCACAGGGACGGGAGGAAGAGCAGCGGAAAAAGTCGTAGGAATAAGGTCGGAGAAAAGTTGAGGATCGAGGTGGACGGAGGGAGCAGGCACGCGTCAGTATCGGTCTTCGTCCGTCTCGCGATGCTGCTCCTTTCGCGACCGCGGCGTTTCTTCCTACCCTACACGGTCTTTTCATGCCCGAGAAGCGGCCTTGATTCCGCTTTTTACCCGCTGCTCCGTCTTTTTTTTTTGGGGGGGGGGGGGGCTGATGGGTTGAGAGAAAGGCAACGCACGCATCGTAAGCCTCGAGCTCCTTGGCAAGCGCAGCCGCGTCGGGAACCTCGGGAGCTTTGGGGGCAGACGGGGTTGAGTAAGACTTGGTGGCACCAGCAGCAGAGGCCTGCAAAGGTGGCGAGGACAAGCATGCGGAAGCAAAACGTGAGCATTTGGGTCAGAGGCATGTAAGGTTAGGTTAGCCTGTGTTCCTGACCGACGATCCTGTACTCCCATACTTGATCCACGGCCGTAGGCGAGGAGGACTCGGCGGGATGAGGGGCGGCGGGGGGAGATTTGCTGGACTGGCCATACTGGGGGTGGGCAGAGCGCTGCTGCTGGTCGGTGAGAGAGGCAGCAATAGCAATGGCGAGGTCGGCGTTGTCGGTGTCGGTGGAAGCAGCGAGGTCATCTAGATCGGCACCCGAGCCAGAAGATGGAGGGCTGACTTTCCTCGCTTTCCCCTTGCCCTTATCAACCTTGCCAGCGCTACCAACACCATCTTGACTGCCCTTGAACGCCTTCCCGCCCGTACTCTTTCCCTTCTTCGCTTCTCCGTCCTTCATCTCTTCATCCTTATGCTGCGGGGTCTGCGAAGTGCCTTGCGAGGTGGAAGCAATGGAGAGGGTGGTAGCTTGAGAGAGGGGGGGGGGGGGGGGGGGAGAGCATTGGCGACGCCGGTGAGGGCTGTGCAGTGGAGATTGGGAGGGAGAGCGGGTGAGGAGAGAGAGCTGTCGAGGAAAAAGAAAAAAGTTAGCAAGGCCATTGAGGGGCGACATAGAAGAGGGAGCGGAGTAGCGCACCTCGAAGAAGAGAACCCAAACATCAAGGTCACCCTTGGTAGGCAAAACCAAGCCATTCTGAGCTGTCTCGAAGATGATGAACTTTTTCTTGGGTGGAAGAGGGTCGAGCGGAGCGCATTGGCGTAGGTGAGAAGAGAGGTGCTTCTTTTGTATATTTCAGGACTGCAAGTCGACGATACAGGTCAGCTTGTACCCCAGAGCCGCCTCCCACACTGGAAGAGGCCGAGATGAGGGAGAATGGGACAAGTCGGCGAGATCTGAGGAGGGGGGAAGCGGACTCACTTGGATTTGGAGAGCGGCGGTAAGCATGTAGTCGTAAGCGATAGGTGCTATAGAGTAGCGGAAGAACCGAGAGCGGACCTAGCAATGATGATGTGTAAGCAGTGTGAAGGAAGAAGAAGAGAAACCAACCTTCTCACCACCAACTTCGATCAACTCTCGGCAACTCGCTCGCACAATCAAGCCCGGCAGAGCCCGTAGGTGCACGTAGACTACCATGTAGGATGCAAATTCACTGCACATGTCGACAAAGCAGACACTACAGAACCGACTCTGAGCGAGAAAAAGTGGCCAATCTCTCTGTGATTGAAGTGCAGACGTGCGTGGCACAAGCGTTACACAGGAAAGCCACACGAGACTGGTGGGAGATAGCAGGGCCTGAGAACGAGAAAAAGGGATGAGGCACAGAGAGAAAAGGGGAAAAAGTACGCACCGGCGAGTGGGCTCCTCGAGAAGGCTCCGCCTCTTTGCCTCGGGACCGCCGGTATTACTATCAGTGCATGGGCAAATGACAACGCCGAGTCAGGGTGGGAGAGCAGAAAAGGGAGGTGGAGACAAGATGAAAGGTGGGAAGCAAAGCAGGGAGAAGGGAGGGAAATAGTAGAGAGAGGGACAAAGGGAAGAACAGGACTCACCAGCAAAATGACAAAAGTCCTGATACAGCGAGAGCGAGGATAGAAAGTGAGACAAGCACAAGTTAGCGTCGACTCGGCATGGTCAGAGAAGGGGAGAGAGCGCGGCCGAACGATGCGGACCGCAACGACGGACAACGTGTGATCGACTCGAGCAAGGCGTTGAGGAGTATGGGCGGAAGTTCGGCGGCGAAAGAAGTGATGGTGCATGACAGGCGAGCGGATGAACAGTAGTAGAGGAAGGAGAGGCCGAGATCAAGGCCGCAGGTGAGGGCAGGGGCGACGAGAGAAGGGAGGAGCGATAGAAAAGGGTGAGAAGGCGATGGAAGGAGGAGATAGTGTCAGCGGGCCAAGAAAAAGGAGAGAGAGGTAGCGGAGGATGGAGGAAAGGCGGGAAAACCTCACTGAAGATGCAGCGCCGGGTCGCTCGAGCTGTAGTGCGTGCATGTGTTGGTCCAGAAGCGCCGTGGATGAGGTGGAATTGTGCCGAAATGGTGTAAGAATGGTCAGCCTACAGCCCCGAGAGCCGGACAAGTACGAGACAACCTCGCAGCGTGTATGAGTAACGCACCTGAACAACCTAGTAAGCCGCCGTGAGAGTGGATGAGCTGTAAGAGCGTTTCAAGCCCCCGCAAAGGCACGCTGGAATGGTAGAAAGAGGACCAAGCCGGATAATGAGCCAAAAGAAGAAATGAAAGGGAAGGAAAGAGAGGCAGAACCAGCAGGCAGGAAGACTCACACGATCGAGTGGACACAGCTGTTGAAGACACAAAAGAGCCAGATACTGCAGCATTGTGGGCAAAAGTGGTTAGCGGTGAGCAAGTCGACAAACAAGGAGAAGGAGGACCGGAGGACTCACGGCATAGCCTGTGCACGGTAGCGAGCCAACATTGTCCAGACAACATACCAACCTTCTTGCCCTTTAGCAGCAGGATGATCCTGCGGAAAGAACATGGGCAAAAGGATGGTCAGCTCGGCAATAGAACGAGGGATAAGGGAAAGGAAACAAAGCGACGCACTCGTAGTACTTGGAGAGATAGGTGTAGCGAGGGAAAGTCTGCGAGCCCCACAAGACAAGTTGCGAGTCGCAGAAAGCGTGCGCAAGCCCAGCGATGCCGTTTGCCTGCTTGGATGGAGGATAAGGTCAGCTACCAAATGAAACGACACTTGCACGGTCCGCAAACCGAGGTATGGAAGCGGGCAGTGCGGGAGAGCGGAGGGGAGAACGCACCATCCAACCCCTCCAAAAAGCGCCAAAGATCTGCGGTGCTGTGCCCACAAACGTCCACGCCGAGTATAATGCGAGAAAGAGGTTATGGGCGACTACGGCGACGTCCCACCCTCGACCTTTGATGCGGTTGCGGCCATTCTGGTAGTGTGAGAGGGTTTTGGCGGTGGCAAAGTAGATTACGGAGAAGACGAGGGGGGTAACGGGACTGCAGAGAAAGAGGCGAGTCAACGCAGCGCTCTCGATGGCATCATTCGGCACAGCCGTGTAACGAGGACGGAATCAAGTCGCGAGGTCAAGCAGTCGGAACAGAATGACGGAAGAAAGAAGGGGGAACGGAGAGATAGAAAGCGAAGACGCGTACCCCAGTGCACGCGCACCGTAGAAAACGAGTAAAGAAGAGCGGAGTAGACAAAGGAGAAGAGACTCACTGCATGAAGAGATCATAAGCGGCAGGAAAAGGGATTCCCTCCGGTCGAGGTGGTTTTGGCGAGTCCTTGAACGCGAGGAAACCGGAAGAAGCCCGCGGGCTGGCGGCAGGAGAGGTCGAAACGTGGCTCATGTCGTGAATATCGGGCAAGAAGGGATAAACCTGCAGGAAAGAAAGCGTTATCAACGGAAGGAGAAGGTTGGGAATGGGTTCTTGACGCCCTCGATCGCCCTCGCGCGGCCAGTAGCCCCCATGTAGCATGTGCTACCACTGTTCCCAACCGCTCGAGCTGTCTCCCATCATCCGTGCGGCCCTGAACCCGTTGCTGAACCCTTCAGCCCGACATCCTGCCGCATATCACTCACCTTACGTAGCTTGATGAGGACTCGGGACGCACCTGTAGACCGTGGTACCAACGTGATACACCAGCAAACAACGCAGCAAGGCCAGTAGAAAGTCGAGGAAGTCGAGGAGGTCAACCAAGACCGCCCTCGGCGAGTTGCCGGCTCAAGTCTCGGTTCGGTGATGAGAGAGTCGCCGGACCGGCGTGGCTGAAGCAGAACGTCGGCGCCGGCGGCTGCGGGAGTCGAAACTCGGGCGAGAAGGTGCTGACTGTCCGAGCGGGGAGATCGTCGTAATTGCGAGATCCGGTCGCGCGTGTCCTGCGCAGGTAGCTTCCTGCTCACGCTTGCGTCGTTGCCACACGTCTGGATTTCAAGCGCTAGGAGAGAAAAACATGCATTGACGCACAGCAAGCAACCCAATGTCCGCATCTTCTGGCACAACAAGCTTTTTACCGACCACCCTCCACGACCGCCAAGCCTAACTCATCTTCCCTCCCCCACAGGGTCAGCCCCGGTCACCGTCGCACGAGTACCACTGACCGAAGAGGCGACAGCAAGCATGTCCAATCCGGCGTTTATTGGCGGGGCCTGGTCCGTCGTCGTCGAGGTGGGGTCGAGACGAGGGCGCTTGTCTGCCGCGCCCACTCCCCCATCCCCCCCAGTGGCTAAAGGGCGCTTCGAGCCGGCGAGCGTGTCGAGGCGAGCGGAGCCGGCCTCGCCAACAAAGTCCGACGACAGCTCGAGCAAGCCGTCGATTTCGTTGCTCATTCCCGGTTGTTGCCCTGCCATAGAGGTCGTCTGGTCCGCAGCCACTCTCGGCTCGGCGTACCGACAGTGACTGGCGCCTTCTTCCTCGCCCTGCTCGGCCTCGTCCCATTAGTGTTTGTACGGTTGATCTCGACGGCTTCAAAGGTAGTCCTGACATTGGCGGCGGAAGAAGGCGAGGGGGGATCGGCGGTGACGGTTCCGTCGGGGTAATGGTAAGAAGCGCGGACGAGGTGGATGAGGGCTTGCTGTAGATGGACGCGAGGTCAGCGAGGAACGTAAGGGAGGAGGAAGGAAAGGGACAAACGTGTTGCTGCAGATTGTCTTTGCGGGAGAAGCTCTTGCCGCAGCCTTCAATCTGACAAGGCCAAGCTGAGAAGGGACCAGGGGAAGAGAGCGTAAGTAAGGTTTCCGTGGAAGATTCCACTTACGTACTCCTCGAGCGACAGGATGCGGAGAGGGAGAGATAGGTGTACGCACGCTTCTCCCCCCTATGGACGCTCTTGTAGTGCCGCCTCAAATGCTCACTCCTCTTGAACGCCGCCCCACAGTTCTCCGCCGGACAAACATGAACCGTATTCCCCCTTTTCTTGACCTTCTTCCTCGGCTGCTCCTCTTCTCCCTCGGCGGGCGGTGCCGGAGGAGGCGGAGGCGGTGCGGTGCGAGCGGCTTCGAGCTCAGCTTTGAGGGTCGGAATGGCTTTGGTACGACGCCCACGAAGGACGGTGTGGTTGCTGAAAGGCACCGGTGGGTTCGCCACCATCGCCGCATCGGGCAGATAGTGAGGTCCCGAGTTGGCGTGCACGCCTGCAGGCTGAGCACCGATAGTAGATGGTCCGGCGTCGGGCAGGGCGGGAGGCGGAAGGGGATAAGGGTGGCCGGCTTGATTGGCGGAAGGAGGAAGAACGGGAGGCAAGGCGGTGGTGAGGACGTTCATGGGAATGCCGGTTCGCACGGGGTTGACGACTCGGAAGTCGACCCTTGGGTGGGAGTAGGCCGCGATGCGATGGCGGCAACGGCAGTAGCAGGGGAAGAAGAGCCGACAACCATGTGCCGCGAAGGCTGAAGAGATGGGTCGATAGCGTCGAGCGGTGTCGGCGCAAAAGTCGGAACAGGCTGGACGACAGAAGGGAAAGGAGCGGCGGACCCTACGCAAAAAAGCACTTGTCAAGCAGCTGTTCCAAGGGAAGAAAGGGAGAGCGGCTTACCGGTCGTGCTTGCTGACTCTTGGGGTGCCGGAGACGCGGATGCGGCTTTCGCAGCCAGTTCTAGCGAAGAAGGTGCAAGGTCAAGTCAGCGTGCGAACGAGAGAAGGATGATGCGCGGAAGCCGTCTTGTTGGTCATCGAGTGAGACGCGAGAGGAGCGAAGAAAGGCCGTACCCGTCTCTACCCTCGCCCTCAATACCTTGTACCACCTCATCCCGCACCCTCCTCCCTTCCTGCCCATTTTCTCCCCTATTTCCGTCCAAGTCAACGGCGGTACTTGCTTGACCAGCTTGACCAGCTCAGCGTCCTCCGCCGGTGTCCAGCGTTGGCGAGAGCCGGGACCGGAGGTTGGACGGGTCGAGGGAGCGGGTGAAGGAGCGGCAGGGACGGCGGGAATGGGGGGAGTCGCGGAAGCAGTTGCTGCGGACGTCGAAGCGGCTGAAGGCGCGGCGACCGCAGGAGAAGCTGTAGTAGAGGCGGAAGGAGAAGCGGAGGGAGCAGCTTGCTGGCTGGGAGCGGCGACTGGAAGCGAAGTCGAGGGAGGAGGGGGAAGTTGGTCGACCGGCGGAACTTGCTGGCTGATCACCGGACCGGCCGGAGGTAGTCCTAGTTGTGTCAATAGGTCTGCCTGCGCCCTTACCGCGTTTGGACAGAGTAAAGGCGCATAGTCGACTTGGCTTGAGGGGTTTTGAACGGTTCCTCCTCCGCCTCCCGTCGACGGCACCGGTACTTCGTGCGGTTGCTCGTAAGCGTTGAAGGGCGAGTCGATACATTGATACAGCGGGTGCCACAAGTGTCGCGCTACGAGTAGAGTGAGTTGAGCTGAAGCAAACGAATGGGGACGAGGAGAAATCAAAGGACCCGACTCACGCTGTTCAAAGTCAGGCGGGACTCTTTGCCTAGCACTGGTGTTGCTGCGTTGATCTTTCATGCTTGATTAGCCAAGGTCTGAACCGAGTGAAGTGAAAGAAACAAAGGGGGGACGAGCTTCAATTCTTCGAGTCGACACGGCAAAGAGTCTCTCCACTATACCTGCAATACATGCTTGCTTATCGTCTACTGTGTTATACCCGCAAATTGACTCCTCCGCGAGCCGCCGCGACCGCTCCCTCAAGCTTTGAATCCCTCCTTGTGACGCGATTCCGCGTCCTTCTCTCCCAACCGCTTCGCCGCTTGTTCCGGCGCAATGTCACGCCGACTTTCGGCAAAGAGCTCGAAGCTGCACAGAAGAAAACAGGCGCGAGATCAAGTAGGAGGGAGAGGGACGTTTCGGATAGCGAGAAGAGGCGGACGGAAAAAGGGGGAGGTAAGCAGGGAAAGGTCAGCTGATCTGTCCAGCGAATCCGCGCGCAAGGTGCGAGAGGTCGACGGGTGCAAGTCTGAAGAAGGTAGAAAAGCGCCAGACTCACCGTCCAAAGCAGAAAAGAAGGCCAAGAGGCTAGCTGGTGAGACTGAAAAAGCTGCCCGCAGGCCGAAAAACGTGTTGCATACCGTATAAAGGGCAGGAGATGGCGAGGAAGGGCCGGATAAGCACCTGTCTCTGTAGCCCCCGCGAAAGAACGCACGAGGCCGTGCCTTTCCCGCGCAACAGCCTGCGAAGAGACAGTGCGGACACGAGCGTGTGGCAGTACAAACAACAAAAACCTGCAGCAGACGGGTCGTTCAGCGACGTCGGAGGAGACGTAAAGCCAGAAGGCAGAACGTGAAAGTGAGAGACTAGAAGAAAGCGCACCTCAAGCGACAAACCTCAAATCTCAAGCAACAATGTTCTCATCCTTCTCGCCCTCCTTCCCACCTACACCATACCCTACCGGCTGTGTCTCGTACAGAACCTCGGTCCGGATCACATACTTCGCCCCACCCTCCCCAACGGGGCTACCCTCGTGCAGCATCGAGTCCGAGTCGCCGTGGGGAAAGACAAGAGCACAGCCGGCCACGGGCTTGACGGGGAAGGCGTTGAGGGTCGAGAGGCGCGAGGAGGGGACGAAGAAGGTGGTGCAGCCGTTGTCAAAGTGGTCGTTGAGGTAGATCTACGGGGCGAAAAAGGGAAGAGAAAAATCGCGAGGGTCGAGGAACAGATGCATTGGGGTAGAGAAAGACCGACAGTGGGGCAAGAAAGAAGACGGACAGGAGAGGAAAAAGGTCACAGGAAGACAGGGCGGTCACAGGAAGGCAGGGCGAGGTAAGATCCGGGTCAGCGGCGAGCGAAAGGGCAGAACAGTAGCAAGGGCAACGCACCAAAAAGGTCAACCGCGACCACTGAGGCTTGTCCTTCGGTGCAGAGTCGTACACATACTCACCCTACACGTAACGCAAAGCAAAATCGCAAGACAAGAGCATAAAGGAGGTCAGCAAAAGTACCTGCAGCGAAGAAAGGAGCGGAACTGACCGTGGCGGGGTCGATGCCACTCTTGGGCCACGCGCCATCGACATGCGGACGGTATATAGCCCCGGGAACGTAGCGATAGACTGTAAAGAAAGAGAAGAGGGGAAGTATCGGGCGATCAGCAAAGCGCGGTATTGAGAGGAAGAAGGGGTAGACGCACCCCTGAACCTCGCATTGATACCCGTGACCCGACCACCGTCGATAACTTGCGGGCAGAGATGAAGAAAACGAGCACAAAAGGTCGAAATAAAGTCGGAGTCGGCGAGCCAGTAGACATTCTGCGGGTCAGGGAACAGCAGTCAGCGACAGCCCACCGTCCAACGGTACCGTAGAGGCTCACATGCGCCAGTACGCTCGCCTGCTCTTCTCCGAGGGGTTGATCAGGCTTGAATCCCAGAGCCTCGGTATGAGCGATAATGTTGGTCGCCTCTTCGCGAGAGAGAACGTCGGTAAGGAGGAAAGCCCCAGGCAGATGAGGCGCCTCGACCCTTGTGACGGGTGTAGGGGGTGTCGGCGAGAGGGTGATGCTGGAAGGGCGAGAGGTGAAGAGCAGGGCGGGGTAGAGGTTGGGCGGGAGGCGCTCGGGTCCGGAGGTTTCTTGCAGTAGACAGAAAGCCGAGGCAAGGCGAGCACGATCCTCTTGTGCTGCCAATGTCAGGCAATCGCCGAATTCAGCGACAAGCATAGTGGCGGGAGGAGAACGCGGCGAATTGACACGTCAGAGTCGGTCAAGAACAAAAAGAAAAAGACGACGCACGAGGAAACCTGCCCTCCTGGATCTCCTTGTACAGGTCATGCGAATCCGGCTCGCGGTACACCCAGTCCTTTTGCCTGACGACCACCTGACCCTCCTTCGCCTTGATCAGGCCGGTGCCCTCGTGTTCCGGCACCGGCTCGCCCGCGGTACAGCGCAGGATGGCATCAAGAACCTTGAGCACCATCTCGTCGCCGAACGATCCATCGCTGCGACTAGCTGCATCGCACTCGCGGACCCAACGTTGGAGGGCGCCGAGTTTGGGCTTTTGCTGGCGAAGACGGAACTCGGAGAGAAGGACGAGGGCGTCAAGGTGGCGGCGTTGGTTCAGTGCGGCGGAGATGCGGGAAGAGAGAGAGTTTCCTGTGAGGATGAACGGAGGCAGGGCGTAAAGGAGCCACGCCACGTGAGGTCAGCGAGCTGAAAGAGTCTGAAGAGGTTAGAGGGAGACGAAGCGCACCTGTTCCCGAGACTTCGTTACCTACGCGCTGAAAGTCAAACACGGCGGTTCGAAGGGCTCTGAGCTCTTGGCGATGGCTAAGCAGTTCTGGGTGGGTTGTCAGAGTCTGGGAAAGAAAGACGAAATCGAGTTGGTCAAGTCGGATCACAGGCGACCGAGAAGGTTGGGTCGTACTTGGAGGGTCTTGACCGCGTTACCAAGTTCAGCTGGAGAGACTAGTCCAGCCAAAAATGAAGGTTCGAGGGGAGCGTCGTTGCCATCTTCGTCTTGAAGGAGTGAAACTTGAGTTGTCGATTGAGCGGCTTGAGCGAGTTTGCGCTTCTTGATAGCTTTGCCGTTCTTGCCCATGGTTGAGTACCAAGCTAGTTCTCCGTGACTGAACCAGTGTTGGTAGTTGATCGAGACCAAGTTGATTTCCTCTTCCGAGTCCAACTGCAACTCTCTCTCTCGTGATCTACAAGCTAGCTAGTCACCCCAGCAAAGTATGGTATTCTTTACAGACTCACAAAGTACGTCTCACTCCCTCTTCGCTCTCATCTTGTTCTCCTCCTCGCCGTCACGACCACAACTGATGTATTCCTCGACTGTGCAGAGATTGGCGTAAGCTACCATTCATCCTCTAGACCGTGTCGCCGTACAACTCCTTTATGCACTCGGCAAGCAAGGGTCATTGGACGGAGTGATCTAAATGAGGCGCGACAGACATGAGCAATCACGGCTCCACTTCACCAGCTCATACACAAGATGCCGGTGCAGCGGGCAGCAGCGGGGGAAACACGGGCGAGGCAGCAACCGACACCCGCAAGTCGAGGGCGAATGGCGACCCTTCGACAGGCGCACCACATTCACTACTCTCCCATCGCCTCGGGCCAGCACCCTACTCTGCCGTTCTTTCCCGACCTTTGTACCTTTTCAACGCGACGCGGTACTCCCCCAGATCCCTGGAACAACCGACCTACTCGGTCCTTCGCCTACCCATCGCTCGATCAACTCGCTCTGGGGCTCTCTTGTCCCGCTCTGAGCCAATCCCGGACCCCGTGCTTTCACGGTGGCGGCGTGTGGTGGCAGCGTGTAACGCTTGGATAGAAAGGTGATGGGAACGAATTCGAGCTGCTCGGCGTTGAATACCTGGACAATCAAGTGTGCTTCGTCAACAACGCAGTCCGGCTGACCTCTTCGCCCCCATCTCGCTTCGCAGGTCGGCCTGACGTCTTTTGGCGCCTTCTTCATGCTCCTTGGCGTGATCATGCTCTTTGACGGACCTCTGATTGCACTGGGAAATGTGCCTTCTTATTTCTTTCCCCTACTTGTCCCTCGCTGGCGAGATGCGGTGGCCTTGGCTGCGGCCCTTCTGCTTTGTTCCCGCGTCAGTTCTCACACTTCGTTCTCCTGCAGATTCTCTTCCTTGCGGGACTGCCACTCATTATCGGCCCTCAGAAAACGTTCTACTTCTTCGCACGACGGAACAAGCTACGAGGATGTAGGTCCCTCTTAGTATTCCCACCCTCTCTGCAGGACTATACTGTTCGTCCCCTAGCGGCTCCGCTGTGGTGGAGCTTAGCTCGTGTCCGAGTGCTGGGCCACGTGAGGCTGCTGACTGATTCTGTTCTTCCCTCGACCCTGCGCCCCGCAACACTCTGCGTGTTCCCTCGGCTTCCTTCCCGCCCGTCCTTGTCGTCGCCTTGTTCCCTTAACTCTCATCGCGCCCAGCTTTCGCCTTCATCGCCGGCATCGCGCTCGTCTTTCTCAAATACCCCTTCTTCGGCGTGCTTATCGAGATGTTTGGCTTTTTGAATCTGTTCGGGTGCGTCTACATCTCCTTTCCTGCCAGTCAGCCCCGGGACCCCCAGGAAGTTGACCGTTCTTGCATCCTCGTCGCAGCGACTTTTTCCCGGTTGTACTGGCGTTCATGCGACAATTGCCAGTCATCGGTACCTTTCTAAGCATGCCAGGAGTCCGACAGGCGAGTCCCTATCGTACTCAGCTTGCCCTTCTTTCCCGAGCATGCCTCAGAGCTGCTCGTTTCTCTTCACCTTGTTTTCTCCCTCTTCGAGGAATCGCTTACTGACTCGGTTTCCACCCGGACTCGGCGTGCCTATGCAGGTGACTGACCGATTAATGGGAGTACGGAAGCAATCGCCAGTGTAAAGGGAGGGTGACGCAGCAAGGAGGGCGTGCAAAGACGGTTTACCTTTTGAGGGGTTTGTTTCGCGACGTAGAGAGTGGGGTGGGCCCGCCTAATTTACCTGTTATACTGTTTGCCTGGGATAGCTGTGAGCTGTCGAACATAGCGAAAGAATGAGAGAGCCGGGTTCTCGTCGTTGTCGTCGTCGTGTGTTGGTCTCGCTCATCTCGGACTCCAAGTTGTCATCTCACGCTTGATCAGACTCGCTTGAACATGTCGTGGCAAAGTGAGTCGTACATTGCCACACAGTGCCAGCTCCTTGCTGACCGCAGTGCTACTCACTCTGTCGTCGTCTGTCCTCCTCGTCGCCGTCACCACTTGTTGATCAACTCTCAGCTTACGTCGACTCTAACTTGTTGGGAACCGGAAAGGTTGCAAAGGCAGCTATTCTCGGTCAACAGGGCGGTGTATGGGCTCAGTCAGCTGGTTACGATGTGCGCTCAATTCCTCCCCTCCGTCATTCCACACTTCCCGAGTCGGGGGGTGCTTGCGCTCCTGCGTTCGCTTGTCCTAGCTTCACTACGAGTCATCTCTGCGCTACGCCGACTCGACCTGACGGCTCCCTCCCAAAACAGCTCGGCGCTGAGGAACAAGCCGCCATCGTCAAGGCCTTTGCCGACCCCTCAGCCGCTCAGGCCAGCGGCATCAAGGCCCAGGGAAACAAATTCCTCACCATCAGGGCAGACGACAGGAGTGTCTATGGCAAGAAGCAGGTGCGCTCCCCTTCTTCCTCTCACACGGGGCTTCGTCCAGCGCTGAACTTGCTTTTTCTCTTACCTTTCCTTCCTGCTGTTCTTCCCGCTCCTTCATCGGGATGCAGGCGGACGGCATTGTCCTCGTCAAGACCGCCCAGGCTGTCCTCGTCGCCGAGTACGCACACCCGACTATGCCCGGAGAGGCCACCAAGATCGTCGAGGTACGTCATAACTCTCAATTCCGCCTTTCCCATCTACTCCTGCTTGTCGCCGTTTCGTCGTCGAGGAACTCGGGGTTTATTAAGTGCATCGAAAGCGCCACGGCCAGGTGCGAAGCTTTCGAAATTGACTCGCCTCGTGTTCTTTGTGCAGGACCTCGCCGACTACCTCATTGGCGTCGGCTACTAGTCTTTCCTTTCCCTCCACTTTCGCCGCTTCTTAGCCTCGCACAGCAGTATCCGCCGGCCGTACTGCGGCACCTGTGTCTTTCCGATCATTCTCGTCCACCATTGTGCCTTCTCTACTCTTTCGTTCTACCTTCATTACCCCGCAACATCGTACTGACCAGAAGATTGCAAGCCAACCTTGCTCATCAGGACATCAAGGAAGCTTAGACGGCATAAGAGAGCTCGTCTCGGCTTTCTTCTGGGACATCGCTGATTTCGGCGAGTGGACCGCTGAACAAACAAAGAACCAGGCGACTTGTATCGTGTCACGTGACTTGGCGCAAGCTCCGTCACATACTCCGCTACCGCCTGCTATGTTCGGTCTGCGCCTTCGCTAAGTCGTCGTTCACGGTGATCACCTTACCTCCTTTTTCTCCAGGAACAGCTCCTGTCTTGCCGTCAACCCGCATCACAAGGTTTCTTATCGTCGCTACACCCTCTTTGCGCCAACCAGGACGTAGCCTGTAGGCTGCTTGCTCAGCACACCTCTCGGCGAATTATGCCGTCGCTTCCAACCGCTCCAGTTAACGGAAACGTCGTTCAACCCCCGCGCCAGCCCCTTCACTCTTCTCCGACAGCCGACGGGGACGATCAGCACAGCGCCGACTACGCCACACCTCTCTACGATACCTTTCCGCCCCACTTCAACCCCGACGACCCCCAAAGCCCTCAGTCTTCACCCTTCTCGATCCGCTCGCACAAGCTGAGAGAAGCCCAACTCACCTATCAATCGCTCTCTCCGACGTCCCCAGGCGCTCTCGGCAGCGGCGGTACTCCCTACTACGATGCCGAAGGCGACGCTCTCTTCGGGCCTTCGCCGGGAAACGGATGGGCACCCCTTCCCTCTCCCGGCCTCGCGGCCTCCGCCTCCGCGCCTCCCGGTCCCGACCATCCTCCAAGTACGGTAGCCGACTCCACTCGCAGCTCAATCAAGTCGGCGGAACTACCGGCGGGCGAGAAGACGAGGTTGAGGGAGAAATATGGGCTCGATGAGGAAAAGGAAAGGATGTTGGAGAGGCTGATGGGCGTGGTATGGAAGAGGGCGGGTAAGATTGAGGGGGCTCAGAGCGGAGAACCTGCGAACGGCCAAGCAGGTACGATTGCATTTCCTTCATGCTTCACACCGATTGGCATTAACCTCGTCTTTCTTTTCGCCGAAACAGGATCGGTTACCAGGCGCAGCAACGGAAGCGTTGCAAAGTCTGTCGGCAGCGGTACGCTACTCTACTCGTCTACTGTGCAAGTGCTTGACTGAGGAAAGCTGGCGTTCAACAGTTTCACCATCGTCCCCGTCTCCCGCAATCTCCCCTATACCATCTGCAAATGGCCTTCGCCCTGCCCTCGGCTGCGAAGCAACGACTCGTACCTCTCTTCCAGCTTCGCCTCCTGTGACGAGATCATCTAGCCGTTCGGGAGAACGTCGCAGAGAGAGGGGAAGCAGCGCAACGATCGAAGGCGTGCTCGCCACCGCTGCAACTCCAGAGTTCAAACGTGCTTCCTCGGACGATACTTTCTCTGACGCAACTCGGCGCGACGACATTCAGCTACGGGCCGAAAGGGCACAGCAATCATCGCAGTCACCATTGCTCTCGTCGTGCGGGCCGTCTCTGCGTTCGCCTGGCGGCGCGCTTTCGCGGTCGCCCGAGTTCGATGGCGCTGAGCAGAGGCAGCAGCATAGCCCTACTTCCTCGCCTGCTTCGCTGCATCTCGACGACGCTGCATCCCCTCCTACGTCTTTCCGTCTCGACCATGCCGCTTCGCCTACCCGTTCTTCCCCTTTATACCCGGCCTCTCTTCACCACTCTTCGCCGCCTCAGTCTCCTCGCGATGGGAGCCTCGGTCCTCCCGTTCTGCCGCCCAAGTCTCCGCGAGACGAGCGATCTCTTACCCCTTTCCCAAGTCCACCTGCACCGGCTCCAAACTTCTTTCCCGACCCTTCCCGCACTCGTCCAAAGATGTACCAGCAGCTCGGCTACGACTACCTTCCTTCTCGCAACGGCGTGCGAGCTCAGAACCGGGTGCCACAGATCGACAGCGAGATGAGCGAAGAAGAAAAGGATTGGCTGCATCGGACGAGGCGAGTAGTGAACGACGGTAGACTGAAGGATTGGTGGGGACACCCCGTCGGGGTGGGTCATCAGTGGGGCAAGGCAGTGTTAAGTGCGTTCCGCTTTCTTCCTTTTCCTCGCGGTATATCTGATCGGTCTCTTACAGGTCCTTTACTCTCCGAAACGGAAAAGTCGCACCCCTCTCCCTCCTACTCTTCCCATTGCTCGCCTCCGCACAGCTATCAGCCATTCCTCCCTCCTTCCTCGCCACATCGCCGTCCCGCTGCCGCCGTGACCTCACCTCGCTCTGTCTCGTCGTCGACCCGCTTAGCTCGCTCGCCTCTCGCTGCCGAGATCAACGGCGTTTCGTCGCCTCATCAGCGGAGCGTCTCCGCTGGAGCACCCGAGCGCTCGGCATCGGTCCAGCTACCCCTCCCTCCTCTCTCTCAGTATCCGTCTCTTACCTCTTCCTCACGCCGTCCCGATTGTCCACCTGTTGAATCGCCTACCGCCACCGTCCCGGGTCCTAGTCAGACGGTCCACCGCGCCTCGAAGCATTCTCCGCAAAGCCCGACAAAGCCTGCGGTGGCGCCTCGTGCGGGAGAGTCGACCCGTGCCCGTAGCGCCAACGAGAAGACCGTCGAGGCGCGCTTGATCAGTAGCTGGGCGCAGGGCGTAGCGGACGAGAGAGACGTAACCCGGAGGGAGGGCCGGTCACAACACCAGTCGTCGCCGGCAGTTCGACCTTCTCAGTCCGGCGGCGACGGAATCTACCTAGACGCGGTGGAGGAAAGGGTTCCAGTGGTCTCACCAGGCGGTCATCATCGATCGCTCAGAGCGCCGGCTCAACCGAACGTCACCAACACCGCGAAGAGAAAACCTTATCCGTCTGTCGGCTACACTTATTCGACTTTACCTTCACCCGACAAGCCTCGCCCGTTACCCAGTGGCAGGAACGCTGAAGATATCGCTTCCTGGGCGAGGACGGCTGGCTGCAATATCGAGCACGACTCGCCTACCCGGCCTGTAGAGACTTCGCCAGCTGGCAGTCCGCCAAAGCGCAATACGCCCATTATCTCTCCTCGCTCTCCGTCCTCGCCTACGAAGGGTGGAGCTCCCGGCTCGAAGCCCTCGGCAGGGAAGCCTGATCTCGACCTCGGCGGCAATGGCGGCCAACTTTCGCTTGACGATCTCGTCTCTGAGCGATCCCCTCCGTCCCGTCTCCGCTCTCGCACCTTCTCCGACTCAGCCGCACTCCTGTTCTCGCCACCCCGCGCCAATGGATCCCTTGCTCTCGATGATCTCCCTCAACTTGACACGCATACCTCGCACCTAGACGCTCTCACAGCCGCACCTCCTGACGCACAAGGTGGAGAAGGGGCTCCCGGTTTGACGAGCAACCGCACGCGGAGCGCTTCGCGGTCGGGTCGACTCGAGAACTCCCTCGCGGCTGGAGAGGACGACGATACTTTCCTCCATTCGCCGCTTTCTGCCCTCGACGGCGTCAGAGTCGATGGTCCGCGACGTGTTCTGAAGCCCTACCGCCGAGGTCCCTTCCCGGTACCAGTTCTCTCGGAGGAAGAGAAGGAGGAGCGAAGGAGGTTACGGAAGACTGGACGTTCGCCGGAGTACGACCTCGAGATGAGCGAGACTAAGGCTGAGAGGCGGAAGCAAGCATGGAAGGAGCAGCATGTGGTAAGCTGTGTCCGCCCACCCTCCCATTCTGTGCTGACTCGCCCTCTCCTGGGACCCAGTTCGAGAACGAACGGACACGCCTCCGCCAGCGCCTCGGCCATCCGTCTTCCGCTGCCGACATCCCGGTCCTTAATGAACTGGCGAGACTTCACTTGGCAGCGACTGTTCCGTCTATCAAAGCACATGCGGAAGAGTACATGCTGCACTCGCTAGCTTACGGTACGCAAACCCTTCTGCAGCGGTGGCCCTTCTTCTAGAAAGGCTCATATCGCCTGACGTCGAGCCTACCGCTCCTGCAGACGAAGCCCAACCTGAAATTGCGCATCTTCTGGCTTGCGAGCTCGAGAGACGGAACTCGGACGAGGCAATGCACTGGCAGTGCGTCCCTTCTCCTCCTCCTGAAGCGGTTTCGTTGCCAGTGCACTGATAGCAACTCTTCTTGACACTTCGCTGCGCAGCCGCATCGCCGTACGGTATGGAGGGGCAGCCGAGCCAGAGTATTACCTCGAGCTGGCCGCCGCTTTTCTCCGGGCCGGCTACAACGGGGACGCAATCGATGCGTACAGCGCGCTGCGCAAGGACTTTACGGACAGTCCGTACGAAGCTCTAGCGCTGCTGCATCTCGGGCGCCTGTACCAAGACATGGGTCAGCCGGCAGACAAGGACACCATTCGCCAGACCTACGACGCGGCCCTCGACAAGCTCCAGCGTTTAAAGCTGACGGATCCGCTACTTCGGAAGGGAGGTCGATGGGACGAGCTGGAATTGTTGGAAGCCAATGTGCTCGCCAACTTGGCGGAGCTAGACCGGGAGGAATTGGGCGCAGCTGGCTCAGCAAGGACAAATGTTCGCCTTCTATCTTTCTTTCGTCTCGTTCCTGCAAGCTGACAGATACCGAGCCGCCGTGTCCTAGAATATTGACCACGAAGGTGTCTCGCCTGTCTCGCAATGCCGCCCCTACACTTCTGCACCAACAACCCCGGTCATCTTGAACGGTCACCGCCCCCCTTCTGCCCCGCCCGCCCTACATTCGAGCTTGCCTCCTCGAGTGAGCGGCGCTCCGCCGTCTCAGCCAGTCCGTCCTCCGCCCGAGGTTTCTAGGTCCGCACCCCGACCACCGGTAAGCCTGATTCTCCTTCTAGCTATTATCTTCGACTCACATCATCTTCCACAGGCGCCTCGCGCTCCCTCGCCAACCTCTAGGCTATACTTAAACGGCGACGACGCAGTGCCACACCCGAGCAACGTAAACTGATTCTTCACTCTGGTCTTCCCCAGCCTCACTCACTCGCTTATTTCGCAGCGGTACGGACGCACGCCAGCCCGCAGCCCTCAAGGTTTTCAGCGGCCTCGAGGAGCTCCTGACGCTCGCACGCATCGACCGCAGCAGATGGTAACTCATTTTTCGTCGCCATTTCCGAGTCGAAGTCCCTCATCTGCCTCTTCCTGCAGTACCCCTACGGCAATTCCCGCACCATCGACATGATCACCCGCTCTCTCCAAGACATGGCTCGATCGGATGCAGCCGCAGACCTCGCCAAGTCGTCAAAGCTTCTGGCCGACAAAGTCGACGAAGCTTACAACAGCTTGAAGGCGCTTTCGGAGGAAGAAGCGGCAAAGCAGCAAGAGTTTGCCGACGCGATTGGGCATCTGCACACGACTATACAAACCCTGCCGGGTCGACTCATCACCGCCGCCAAGCGTACGTCCACCATTTTTACCTTTTGCGCTTCCTGCCTCCTTCCTTCCCGACTACCATTCCCGTTGACAGCCGGTTGACATCTCCTCTGTTACCCAGTCATGTCGGCCCGACCTGCCTGGGCTCCACCTCCTCCAGAGCCGAACGCGCTGGAAATTGCCCTCGCCAAGCTTGAGAAGGCCAGATCGTCCGCGGTCCTTCAATGACCCTCTTCTCAACCCTCTCCCTCGTTATGCAGTTCTTTATTGCTGTTCTTGTAGTCCTGTACTTTTAGAAGGTGGCGGGTCTGTGATATATCACTCGGGTATCAGTCTGTCGATGTTGTCGTGCCTTTGCTTGTTGACGAGGAAATAGATCGCTCAGCCCGCTCGCAGTCCGCTCTCCACCAACCCTTCCTCGTGAGCAGATAGCTTGATGTACCTCCGTGTGAATGGATCGCACTGCGGATTGTTCGATCCTTGGACAGACTACATGGGGCGGGACAGCAAGCGAAGGAGAAACTGCACTGATGCACGCGGCCGAGACGGCGCTCGGCGAAACGGGTGGTCGAAACAAGCGGTGTGGTCTGAAAATCGAAGGAAGGAAAGCGGTATGATACAGGGGAGAGAGACGGGAGAGAGCCTGGACGAGGCGGTGGAAAGGAAGACGGGAAGCGGAATGTCGGAAAGGGAGCCTGCGGGGGGCGACGTGTATAATGGCTAGTCAAGATGTGATTGCTTCAAGGAAGCAAGAAGGGCGGAACACGAACCTTAGAGGCCGTACGTGCCGGAGAGGGTAAACGAGTTCTCGTCGGCAGCCCACTTGACCGTGAAGGTGTCGCCGGTCACGCCCCAGGATCCCCAGCGCGACTGCGGACGCCCGAGACATCAGCTCGTGCTCATACCACAGTTGGTGAACGGGAAACGCTGGACAGATGGACCCCACGAGGGAGGGAGGGGAGCAAACGGTGGAGTAGAAAAAAGGCAAGTACGTACCGCACCCTGAGGGTGTCCGATCGCCTTGTGGAAGGTCTCTGTGGGTAGCTTCTTCTGTTTCCACATGTCCTTCTTCTTGGTCGGGATTGGGAGGTCGAAGAGCTTGTAGAAGACGGATTGAGCCGGAACGACGCCGGAGTACTGCCAGCGGGCTGTCCCTTGCTTGCACGCGGCGGTCCTGCGAGGTAGGCGAGACGATAAACTTCTCGTCGCTCAAGGCAGGGTCACGAGCTAAGCGGGCTCGACAGAGAAGCAGCGGCGAGGAAAAAGGAGAAAACGCAGAATGGTGCCTTACCATTTCATAGAAGCTTTGATGGCCTGCGATACAAAGGGGTCAGCGCACTCTGATACTGATGAGAGACGTATCGGGCCAGCGGTATCGGTATCGGCACCGTGTCGAGGGAAGGAGAAAAGCGAAATCGGCGATTGACCTTGCAAGCGATGGTCCCGACCTGACTAGCCTTCTGTGCGATCTGCTCGTCGTTCCAGTTCTCGGCGGCGTTGGTCGCGGTGGACGTAGCGAGAGGAGCCTTCTTTCTGCTTTCCTGCTCGAGCTGCTCCTCAATAGCCTTGTAGGCAGTCTGGAGAGTGGTAAAGTGCGAGACGAGTTCATCATGAGGGAGAATCGAGACGTCGACGTCGTCCAAGTCGAGAATGGCCTTGAGTGAGGTCTTTGTGCGTTTGCTGGCAGAGGAAGGAGGCGCGCTTTCGAAACAAGGCGAGGAAGGCGAGGTGCGCTTGCCGAGGGAGCTGAGGGTTTAAGTAGTCAGTATTGACGTGTCTTGACTTCTACTGAGCTTGGCATACCTCATTGTGAGTACTGTAGTGGGGTTGGGAGTGGTTCGAGCAAGCGAGAGGAGGAAGAGACGTCAGGCGGCGCAGCGCGTCAATCCGCCAAACAACGCGTACGCGTCACTCGCACCCAAGCTCTTTCCTCTCCCGCTGCCAGTGCAGCAATCCCTGACAGCTCGTGTTGTCATCGTATCACGCTTGCGGTATGCGAAAGAGCGATCGAGACCGAGCCACTGAGAGAAGGCGAGAAATAACGGAGGAAAGAAAGACAAGTCGCATGATCGCACTGCGACCTCCCAGCGCTCCCATCCAATTCGTACACGGCAACGTCGATGAGCTCATGCTGGTAGACATGGGTTATGGCGGAACTGAAGTCGTCAAGGACGAGTGCAGGATCAGCGAATTTTCGATGCGGAAAATCAGATGATGGCGCACAACCCGACGGCACCTTCCCGAGTGGTGCGTACCCATGGCTGTCGTCTCCGTCAGCACATACACGCGCTCGGCAAGTGTCACGGGTACGAGAGGGGAGCCATCGACGCGGAGCAAGAGTAAGGTGAAAAACGCCGGCAGCAGAAAATGGCCACCCGGCCTCTTGCGAGGCGCCTTCGCCTGTCCCTGGAGGAGGGACCGGTCCTGTGAGTCTGCCGCATGACGGACGAACCGTCGCTGCACAGACGCGGAAGTAGGCCCTGAACCTGCGAAGGCAGCCATGCGTTGCTCGGGAATTGAAACGTGAGGGCGGGGACGTCAATGCATCAACGCCGTTCCAATGCTGCTGAACGAGCACGCAGTTACTTCTCCTACGCCGATCGAAGGCTCCTATGCAATCCTGATAAGCTGTCTCCAGCCCAGGCGTTGTTGCCGCTTCGTCCTATGTTGTCGGTACCGCCAAACAACATGACACGGCTGGCGGGTCGGCCGAGGGGTGTTGAGGACGATGCAGTACTGTCGCGATGCTCGCCGTTGTGCGCTCGAGAGTGTCGTTGCGAAGACGTCGGGGGCGAGGGGGGGCGAGAAGCGGGGAGTCGACAGGGTCGGCAAGGCGTGGCGGGGGTGGTGCAGGGCGCTCTGTGAGACTCTTCGAGCGAGTCTAGCAAGTCAAACAGCGATATCAAGCGATGTGAGCAACGAAAACAAGGCCAAACAAGGGCCAAATGCATTTTCTTCCTCTCAAGAGTCCCCAGAATGGACAAAGATTGATACCTGGGATAGCAGACATGGCTACTACGAGCTCAGAGGACCCTCCTCGTCCACCTCGCATGTCAGCCCGAAGGCCGCGCAGTGCAGGAGACGAGGGAACCGGCCTTTTCTACGCTTCTACACCCCTCAGAGGCTGTTACCCCGCGAAGGAAACCCGCCTGCGAGGGTCGAAGAAGGGCAGACGGCCAGTCCAGGTCGATTGTGCATCCCTGCCCGTGTTAACCTTGTCTGTGCGTCCTTCATCGCCGTTCCCTCGAGACTAAACCTGCTCACGCTTGAATGGGTTCGGCATGACCACCACTCCGGTTAGTAGGCGGAGTAGTGGCTCAGCTTTGGCTTAGTAGATTGGTCGTCTTCGCAGGCAGTCCCTTGTGGAATGAGAAAACGTCGAAGAAGGAGTGAAGAAGAAAAGGAAAGAGAGAGGAAAGTTGGAAGAGTCCACAACTCTACAACACAATAGGATGAGCTGTGAGTGCTCATGCTGATCGGGAAGAGCCTGTAGTACGAGTCTGACTGTCCCTTACTCTCCCCCGTAGCCGACGACGCCCTCTCTTCCTCCCTCGACTTGCTTCGACGACTTCCTCCTCAAGCTATCGAGTCCAACCTCGATCTGCTAGTCGGGATACTGCCGGACCTCGCCGATGATTTATTGAGCTCGGTGGACCAGCCGCTGAAGGTCCAGGTGGACAAAGCAGCTTTGCAAAGGGAATACTTGGTGCGTGGTGGGGGAGGGGCAGAAGTCCAGCGCAATGACACGCAAGGACTGACACACCCGCCGGGACTAACAGGTATGCGATTACAACCGCGATGGGGACTCTTACCGGCACGTTCCTCTATCCTCCGCCTGTCTTTACCTACATTTCATGCAGGACGAGGTCTTTGCGTAGCACCTCTCTGCACTGCAGAATACCTGTTGCTGACCCATCGACTCGTCGCAGCTCTCCTTGGTCCAATCAATACGATCCCTCGCTAGAAGACGGTACTGAGCCGTCGCCGAGGTTGCGAAAGCTGGAAGTTGCTTTGAACGACGCGTTTGATGTGTATCGGGATCTGTACGTGCTTCCACTCACTCAGCCCACGCTTGTACACGCTCCTCTGCCCTGCTGGTGACTGCCGAACTCGTGTCCGCCCGCGGTCCAAGACTGCCTCGTCGGTAACTGACGCTTTTCTCTTCTCCTCGCCGGCGTGTATCCTGCACCAGGTACTACGAAGGAGGCGTTTCGTCGGTATATCTCTGGGACGTCGATGATGGCTTTGCTGGCGTCGTGTTGATCAAGAAGAGTGGGTTCTGCCTCCGCTTAGCCGTCCTTCCTTCTTTTTCACCAGGTGGGCGGCCGAGCCCCGCAGTCCCTAGATAAGCCCATAGCTGACCCTCTGCACCGGTTTCCCGCTATACAGCCTCCGATGCTGGTGCTTCTACTTCATCTTGGGACTCTGGTGCGTCTGCTCTTGCAACGATCTTACCCTGTCCCGCCCGTCCAGTCCTTCGTGAAACTAGCTCGACCAGCCGAGCGACTTCGAGCTCTCCGAGCCACGTTGATCCGTTGCGCTCCTTTCACTGACCTTCCTCTCCCGACCCGCAGTACACGTCTTCGAAGCGGTCGAGCGAGGCCGCACCGCCCAGTACAAGCTCACCTCGACGGTCATGCTCTACATGACCAAGCCGCTGCAGCCAGGGCAGCAACCTCCTGCAGGCCAGGTCAGTAGCGAGGGGGAGGTGCAGCTTGGTGGGAGTATGACGAGGCAGGTGCGGAGGGATTTCTTGCCTTCTACCCGCGGCGGTTCTTCGATAACTGACAGTAGTTGCCGTCGATTTTTTTCCTTCCTCTGCTCCTTGTTTCTCTCTTCTGCGTCGCCTCCATCGTACTGTACCGCTGTTGCGCGCCCTTATCCCCGCCTCCCCGTCCTGTTTTTCCTGAGCAGCACGAGCTCTCGGCCCCGCTCGATGCGACGTCTTCCACCTCGATCACGCAAAGTCACATCGTCAACATCGGTCGCTTGGTCGAGGACATGGAGATCAAGATGCGCAATTTGCTCGGCGAGGTTTACTTTTCGAGTGCGCTTCGTGGTCCTCTTCGATCTCGTAGGGTCATGCGCAGGCGTGGACTGACGTCGTTTGCCTGTTTGCAGAGACGAAAGACATTCTCTCCACCCTCCGCTCGACCGCAGGTTTCGGCGAGCAAGCCAAACAGCGTGCGCTGCAGGGAGAACTCGTGGGTTTGCTCAAGGGGCGGAAGGTAACCAACTGACGGAAGACGGACATTGTAGCGGACGTGAGTTGGCGGTCAGGCTTCCTCCCTCGATAGCGGCGCTGGGATTGACCGAGTGTGTTTTTTTTTTGGGTGCAGTCTTTCCATTTGTACCGAATCATAGCCGCAGTGTCTCTCGCCCAGGACCCCACTACTGCTCGAGTGTGTGTGAGCAGGATCCGACGGAGTCGAATCTGTGGTGTTTGCCAGGGGCTGCAAAGGCCGGGACGAAGGCAGAAAAAGTTCAGAGTCGGTTTGATTGTGGTTCGTCGACCCGTGTCGATTGACTGGGGCGGTCAGGCTGACGAGCTGCGAGTCTTGACAGAGCAGGAAAGAGCACTTTGGCTGGGCTCTTGAGGTGTGGGTAGGGGAGGAACGGTCGAGGTGGGGAGGATGAGATGAAGGCGGAAACACAGCGGAAGGGCGGGGGCAGCGGGATTCTGAGCCGTAGTAAGCTGGGAGTGTATCGGCAGGCTCTCGAGGGGTCTCGAGTCACAGCAGAGCGCGTGTGTCAATCTGATCTGATGAACGTCGTCTTGGCTTGCTCTTGTTCATCTCTTCATCGCTGTTGTCCAGTCCAGCTCACTCTTAGCACTCAACAGACACTCGCACTCTTATCCTACACCCCAGTCCCCAATCAGGTCAGTCCCTCCCTTCTTCCCCTTGATCGAGTCTCGCTCCGTCCTCCGTCATTCTCCCACCGACCTCAACCTCGACTGCAACACGACCAACGACTATTTGCATCAGCACACTGGAACACAAGCGAGCTGGACACGTAGGATCACTCGTCGGATCGAGACCTGGACGAGCACAATCGACTGACATTCACCACTTGTCTCCGACCGACCCCGACACTTCAACTACTCTACCTCTGTTACCTCGCAGTCCACTCTCTAGTCAACATGTCTGCTCGCAAGCTCTTCGTCGGTGGTAACTTCAAGAGTACGTAACCCACCTCCTCCCTTCTTCCTTTCCTCCTTTCTTCCTCTGTCACTTGCATTCCTCGAGTGCATGCTGACTCTTGCCCCCTCGCAGTGAACGGTGACATCGCCTCCCTCACCAAGCTCGTTCACCAGTTCAACGAGGCCGACGTCGACGTTGAATCCGCCGGTTCGTCTTACGCTCTTCCTCTTCCGCACGCGCGCGTACCCGACCTCTGTTGGCAGGGCCGAGTTGCATCTTGCAGATGGACAAGCAGGCGCACTGACGCTCTGGCTTTGTCCCGTGTTCGTATGCAGAGGTCGTCATCGCCCCTCCCGCTCTCTATATCCTCCCCCTCAAGGAGCTCGCTCGCAAGGGCATTCAGGTCGCCGCCCAGAACGCCCACCAGCTCCCGGCCGGTGCCTACACCGGTGAGATCTCGTGAGTCTGCCTTCGTTTCTCCCTAGTCCGCTTCCGACTTTCCTGCTTTTCTCTGCCGCTCTTCCTTTTCTCGTGTCGCCTCTCTCCGCTCTTTCAGTTGACCCGGCGTTTGGCTCCACGCAGTCTCCAGCAATTGAAGGACATCGGCCTCAACTGGGTCATCCTCGGTCACTCTGAACGCCGCACCATCTTCCACGAGAACGACGAGCTTATCGCCGAGAAGGTGCGTTGCTTCTCTCCTGCTCGCACCTCGTCACGGCAGTCCGGCCCCCTGTTCGCGCGGGCGTTGCGCTCCTGCACCAGGACATCCAAGGAGCTTTCCTCGGAAGCAACGACATACTGATCCCAGCATCCTTCGTAGACCAAGGCCGCCCTCGACACCAACGTCTCCGTCGTCTTCTGCATTGGTGAGACTCTTGAGGAGCGCGAGGGCAACAAGACCGAGGAGGTCGTCACTCGCCAGACCGAGGCTCTTGCCAAGGTCATCAAGGAGGAGGAATGGAAGAACGTCGTTGTCGCGTACGAGCCGTGAGTGTTCCTTTCCTTGTTGACCCCACGCCAAGCCTTCCGCTCTCCCGTTTATCTGACTGACTGACACCTCGTGTCTCTTCCGCTCGTTCCTTTGCTCCTCGCACCTGTTCCATATTCTCGTATCACAGCGTCTGGGCTATCGGTACCGGCAAGGTCGCCACCCCGGAACAGGCCCAGGACACTCACAAGATCATCCGTGACTTCCTCGCCAAGCGTGTGAGCCAGAAGGTCGCCGACGAGACTAGGATCAGTACGTCTGTTTCCCCTTCACTCGCTTATTGACAGCCCGTGCTGATGGATGTCACCGTTCATAGTCTACGGTGGATCGGTTGCGGGCAAGAACGCCAAAGAGCTTTGCAACCAGCCGGACATTGCACGCTTTTTCTCCTCCCTCCACCGTCTCTCGCTGTTCACGCATCAATAGCAAGCGCTGACGCATGCTCGCCTGCCTACAGGACGGTGCTCTCGTCGGTGGCGCATCGCTCAAGCCCGAGTTCGTTGACGTACGTTCCCTTCTCTTTTCTCTTTTCCGTCTTTGCTTCTCACCCCAAGCAAACCTGCCTTTCCGCTGCCGCTCCCTTGTTGACCCCGGTTTCACTCCCAGATCATCCGTCACGCCGAGGAAGCCTACAAGAACAAGGCTGCCAAGCTCTAAGCGGGTTTCTATGCAAGGGTATACGTAGATAGAAAGACAAATCGCAAAGCAACTCAGTGAATCACAGAGGAGAACCGTCCGCTTCGCAGGCTGGGAGCGGGACTGCGGCGGCGAGCAAAGCAAGGCGTAGTCAAGAGGGCGAGGTCTGCCCAACGTTGTTTCCGACTCACTGTGCAGGGAAAAGGTGCACTGCGTTACACAGACTACTTTTGGGGTACCAACAGGAACAGACAACGAAGCGGAAGGTAACAGCAAGGTCCGACATGCACGGCGACAACGACGACCACGAGAACAACACCGACGAAATCCAGGAGCAAGTGATGGAGGAAAGGACAGCGAGGAGAAGGAGAAGGAGAAGATGAGGTGCGGAATAACGGAGATGCGGATAGATTGAAGGCAGGACAGGCGATGTAGGACGACGAGCGAGACGGGGACACGAGATGGATAGATTAGATGAAGGGGTTGAGGGGGGCTAAGCTGTACGGTCTTTGGGAGGAAGAGAGAAAAAAAGGCAGATGATGAGTGGGATCTACTTGCTGGCGAGTCTGGCGGCAGAGGCTCGAGTGCGACCGCCGCTGTCGAGACGAGGGAGGAAGGCGAGGGTGGACGGCGGGGAGACGGAAGTTGCTGCTTCAGGGGATTGCGAGGGGACCTTCCTACGCTTCGCAGAAGAGACGCCACGACGGCTCCCCTCCTCGCCACTCGAAGCGTCCCCCTTCTCATCTTCATCCTCCTCCTGCGGGGGAGCCTTCCTCTTCTTCCCCGCCGCTACCTTCTTGCCGCCCTTGCCGCCCTTCGAGAAATTGCTCGGGCTCCTCCCCCTCACAACCAGCTTGGCGCTCTTCCAACCCCCCAACGTGCTCTCCGACCCATCCTCGTGCACGGCCACAAGCTCACACTTCATGACAAAGCGAGCATCTTCAGCCGAGGCCGAGCTGGAAGGGTGGTTGGACGTGCTGTGGCGGTATTGAATGCGCGAGAAGGTCGTACTGTAGAGGGTATTGGTCGTGGTATCTACGGATCCATTAGCGGCTGTGGAAAGAGCTTGGAGCGGCTGGCGCTGCAGCGACTTTGCCTGCCTGAGCGAACGGGAGGCGTCGAACTGAAGCAGCTCGACGTTGGCGCCCTTCGGAAGACTGGCAGCAGAGAGGGAGACTTCGATGCGGTTGATGGGCGATGTAGAGGTGGCGGTATGAAGGTTGGCAAGGGGGGGGGAAGCGGGAAGCGAGAGCGAGACGGGGAGGGAAAGGAAGTTGCGGCGATAGGTGCGCCAGCAGAGGATGGAGGTGTCGTAGGTGAACGAAGACGGGTTCGAGATACTGGGGTTGAGCTTGATGCTGAGAGATAGGAACCGACGACAGGTTTAAAATGCGGAGCTGACTTAGCGGAAAAGGGAAGCAACGTACATCTTGCCCTCTTCTTCTTTAAGAACGACGCAACTCTGCTCGAATGCCCCGAAAAACTCGCTTTGGGAGTCATGTACATCGCTGACATCGGCATCAGGCTTCTTGACCTTGTAGAGAGACGGACGAGCCTTGCCAGTCGAGGGCAAAGAAGCAGACGACGACAATGTTGACTTGATGGAAGTACTCGAAGCCGTCGACGGGTTACGCTGGTGACTCTTTGGAGACGAGACGATGGCGCTTCCTGGCTGAGACGGAGGCGTAGAAGGCACACAGTCGTCGCCGTCCTCAAGGACAACCGGGTCTGAATCAAGCACTTCCTTGCCTGCGCCATCGGTCCCTCCCGTCTCGTCTATCTCCGGGTAAGTAGACACTCTGCCCAGCGCCTCTGACGCCTTGACACTCGCTTGCCTGCGAGGGCGAGAAAAGCGACCGGCCGGAGAGGCGTTGACCTTCTCAACCTGGGGTTGAACCGCCTCGCACTCATCGTCGACACCCGTAGGCTGCTCGACGGTCAAGCTCGCTTGATCAAGAGAGTCTGAAAGAGCGCCCGAGGCGAAGGCTGGCGCCGGGAGGAAAGGGAGTAGAGGAGCTGAAAAGGAAAGGCCACAGCCACCGTAACGGAGATCGCTAAGGTCGCGTCCGTCGGGCTGACCGGGTACAGCGGCGTCCAGCGAGCTGTGCTCACTCTGCGGAGCTGAGTGGCCGAAGGAGAGAGCGGTGAAGGCGTAGGGGGCCCTCGGAAGGTGGCCCGCCTTGTTTCCGGATGGCTGAAAAAAGGGAGTACCGTCGTGAGGAGGGAGCATGACGCGGTCACGAGGCGGGGGAGATACGTGAGAAGAAAGTCCACTGTCGAGCACCGTCGTGTGGAGCGGGTCGCCGGGAAGCAGGACCGCGGTGTAACCATGGTCGAGGGGTCGAAGCTGAGGCGGAACGGCCGGTTCGCTCGTCCAGCTCGGCTCGGGCGTCGCAAGGGGAGCGACCGAAGCAGGAACAGCCCTACGGATGAGTATGAGTCAGTTTCGCCCGTGAAGCGGAAAGCAAAAGGAAGACGTGCCAGCTGAGCATGGGCGACGTCGCCGCTGAGGCAGACGGGAAGACTGGACCGTTCATTTCCGGCAAGACTGATTGAGCCGAGGTGCCCGACGATGCGTGTAGTTCAGCTGGCGAAACGCCGCACAAAGCGGAAAATGCCGAATCCGTCGAGAAGGAAGAGCTGGCGAAGCTGCCGCACTCGGAGTTGGCAGTAGGCAGGAGTTTTGGAAGTGTTGAGGGACGGGCAAGGGTGGAAGACGTGTATTGCGGAAGTGTGGGATGGGCGTAGAAAGCCGGCTGATGAGGTGAACACTGCGTCGTCGGCTCGTCGAAAGACGGGAAGGGGTAACCCGACACTGTTCTGGTGGTAGCAGGAGGAGACCAGGAGTAGTTGTAGGCGGTGGGCTGAGTAGGGAGGAACTGCTCCGGCACAGTCGCTGCTTTCCCTCCTGGTTCTTCTCCGGTGCCCTTTCCTAGCTGACTGCCGCTGGCCCAACTGGCTGACCCACCGATTCCGAACAAGCTCGATGCTTCTTGCCGAGCGAGGGAGCTCTCCCAAGTCAAGGGCTCCGGTTGACCTCGACGATGCGCGCTAAACAAGGCGTGTTCCATGGGACGAGGTGATGCTCGGAGTGAAGATGCCGGACGGCAAGGGGGCGAATCGGAGTCGGAGCGGTTGCGAATGCTGTTCGCAGTACTCAGAGTCAGCACAGCCAGTAGCGAGACTGCCTGGCCACTTGGAAGGAGGAGAAAAGGAATCAATTCGGACCTAGGTAGGCTAGAAGTGGAGGTGGACGAGACAGAATCAAGGCGGAACGACTCGGGACTGCTTGTGGAAGAGTCTGGCCGGGTCGGAGGAGTAGTTGCAGGTCGATGTGTAGTGGCAGGTCGAGGAGAAGAGCGAATGGGGTTTAACGAGGAGAGAGAAGAAGAGGGAAAAGGTTTCCTCGGAGCTAAGGGCAAGAGCGAGGTCCGTTCGTCGGAGATGGGAGGTTGATACGGGGCCGTCCTGTGTAGGGTAACGCTTCAGTGTCCCGAGGAAGGCAGAAGAAGGAAGTAGGAGCGTACCGATCTCGAGAGTGCGCCCAACCCGACTGCGCCTCCTCGAGCTGATTGTTCCGTCTGGGAACAAGCACGACCAGCATCCTCTCTGTTGAACTCAGTCTAGTCTGTGCAGTAACAAGAACAAAGAGCATCCCCAGCTGGTCAGGCCTGACCGAGAATTCGACTGGGTGCATCTCACTTGTTCTTCCGGTCCGGAGAAGTGCGAAGGCCATCGCACAGCCAACTTAACTCCTTCTGCCCGGTCCGACCGGTTGCGCTGGCTTCCTGAGCGACCGCGATCGCTTCGAGCATCAGAACTGCGGCATGAAAGCTGGAGACGTCCTCGAAAGACCAAAGTGAGAAGGTTGAAAAGTCACGAGTCGCACTGAATTCAGCTCGCTTACAAACAATGCGGGACTTTCGCCAGGGCAGGAAGCATGAGCAGCTGACCACGACGGGAAAAAAAGGAAAACTTCGCATACTGTTCAGGTAAGCGGCAGTATGACGGCGCCTACTCACTCGTCTTCTTCCTCTTCCTCCTCATCCGAGTCCCCCCGACTGCTCATGCTCATCCGCCTCCTCTCTTCCAAGCCATCGACGACGAGGTTGACCGTTCCACCTTGATCCCTGAAAGCTTCTCCAACGGTCGTGCCTTTGCGGCTGGCCGATGCGGAAAAGTCCGCAGTAGACGCTGAAGCGAGGTGAGGCGCAAGCGGGACGACCCATCGAGGAAACGCGGTCGCGAGGCGGAAGTGGAAGACCTGCTCGTAACCTGCCGGTTTCGTCCCGCCTATCTCGCCGCCATCGTCCGCCGCTGACAGCTCGCACTCAACCCAAGCGTAGACGTCCATTGTGTCGTCCTCAGCGCCGAAAGTGCGCATGACCCGCGAGCCATCTCCGAGCCGCACAACGCAGCGGACAGAACCTGACCCCGAAGGCGTTTCCGCACGAGCCGCTAGCTCGGAGCGTTTCCAAGCCCGCCATCGACGTGCGAGATCCACACGACGCGCCACTTCCTCCGCCTCGGTCGCCGCCGCCTCGGCCGCTTCAAGTTGTCGCTCTTCTTCTCGTCTCCGCTCCTGCTCTCGACGACGTACGGCGAGGACCCGCTCCTCATCCCGTCTTGCAGCTTGCTCGATACGCTGCTCATTCGCCTGCTGTGCGCGACGGTCCGAGTCGCGCTGCTGCTTTTGGACGTTGAGGCGGTTAAGGTAGGGACGAGCTTTGGGAAGAACCGCGGTGATGAGGTGGGTGTGAGCGACAGTAGCGGACAGGACTGGCTCGGTTGCGGTGGCTTCGAGGCGGGTGAGAAGGCGCATGCGAGGCGAGGTGAGAGGTGCGGTAGCGGGATTGCCGGGATTAGGTCCAGATGGCTGAAGGGAGATGAAAGCGAGGAAGGGGAGAGAAACGTAGGCAAGAGTTTGACCGACTGTGGCATCGCAAGGGGAAAAGGAAAGAAAACTCAGCCACAACTCAGTGAGAAGAGGAGTGGACGTACCTTGATAAGCGTCCCGGTCTCCAACGTCCCCGCCCCAAACGAGCACGTTCTCCTCCTCAAGCGCTTTCGTCAAAAGCGGGCTCGACAAGACGTCTCTGCGAGAGCATTCGGCGTCAGCTTGGGGCTCCCACTTCATCGTGAGGGCCGAAGGATCCGAAGTAAGAAGCAAGAAAAGAACGGACGCACCGCTTGAACGCCAGGTCCTGTTCATGCTCGCAGCTCGACAGAATTACGAGTAATAGCCGCATCTCATCCCTCGCCTTCTTCAGTGCAGCGTCGTAGCCTCCGACGAAGAAGGCGGGCAAGCGCGCTTCGTCTTCCCGCCGTGGCTGCTGGCGCCTCGTAGCCGAAGAAGAAGACCCGACCTGGAACGCAGTCGAGGAGGAGTCTGATTCGGCAGAGAGTGACAGGCAAGGGAGGCCGGTTGCGCTTTCCACGCTACGGACCCACGCTGTAGCAGCCGCGGCGGGAGAAAGAGTCGTTCGTGGGCGGGCGAGGGAGTCGAAAGGATTGCGAGGGCGGAAGGACGCTGTCGAAGGGCGGAGGCGCAGAAGTCGGGCTGCGTATGCGAGGTAAGTAAGCTTTCCGCGCCTAAGCCTAAGCTGAGGGAAGAAACGGCAGGAAAGGCTGACCAAGGAAAGTCAGAAGAACGGCTCCGAGGTTGTACAGCAGCCCGACAGGCCAGGACAGAACGGCAATGGGAACCGCGAGTGCCTGCATATCGAGGAAGTAAGCAAGGCAAAGCACCGAGAGGTGGCTGGACAAGCAGACCTGTCGAAGAGAGCGAAGTCCGACCGCTCCTGTTCCCATGCCGCCGGTTCCGCTAGATCGCCGCCTTGTACTCCTGCTAGATGGCGAAGTAGGTAGGAGGCTATCATCGACTTGCGAGTGGTCGTCTTGGGAAGGAGGGTAAGAGTGCTGGGCCGAGGAGGAGGCGGTGGTGGGGCCGTCGTAGATGCGAGTGATGGCGGCCTGTACGGTGTGAGCGGAGGGTGTTAGTCGGCCTGAATATGCACGCTATATACCCTGCAGTCTCGTTTCCTGCCTCTACTGCTCATGTCGCCCGCCGAAACGATCGTGTCCTCCACCTCACCGCATCGCCATCAGCTATGTGCGGGCTTTGCGAGTCGCTCGTAGTCATTACTCCTAGCCTACTAGGCTGACCTGCACACCCAAGGAAGCAGACTCGCCTCGAGATTGAACCCCACTTCACGCAGGACCTCCTCACTCTCCCGTGTCTCCTCCTGCGAGCTGCGCGCAGTGATCGAGTTCAGTTGATCCAGTGTTTCCCGCTCATCTGAAGTCAGCGGCCGATCCATCGTGAGCAGCAAGTCGAAACGACGAAAATAGCGGAAGAGGCAGCAAGGCAGAAAAGGAAAGCAGCAGCGAGGTTAGTGGCTTCTGCGGACAGCCGTGCTGAAGAACGCGGCAGTCAGCGGGTACACAGAAGCAGCTTGATCGGCGACGAGAGCAGAGAAAATAACGTGCAGCTTGTAGCTTGTAGACGAACAATTCGCTTTTCATTGTGCAAACTGTTTGCACGCTACATCTCGAACTCTACGCGATGACAGCTGCTACGTCAGGGCGCAGAGAGACTATGCCGCATAGTGGACCGAGTTCAGACGACCGCGCCTCGCTGACCGCGGGTAGTGGACGGTCGAAAGGCGGGCTGACACATCAAATTGCCGTCCTTGCCGCCATTTTGTTGACAGGGAGCAACATTGGCTCCCATACACAGCGCGGCTGCATGAAGGAGAAAGTGCGGTAAGGTCGGCCTGGCGACCTACTCTCTGAGCGCTCGCTAGGCTCAGCCTATATTCAGCATCGACGAAGAAGGGGGCGGAACTCCGGGCGCGGGACAGGCAGGGAGGTCGAGAAAAGTTGAGGTAGAAATGCTCAGGAAGCATGTGGAGCTGACGAACTGCCGTGGGCATTGACGACAGCCTGAAGGACCTGCTAGAAGTGAAGCAAACCGAGGGTTGCGTCAGGGCGGGCGACTCAGAGCTGGCGAGGTGTACCATTCGTCGCCCTGACCACGCCACATCCGCGTGCCGGTTCTCAGTAGACACGGGGGAGCAGCACGGAGTGCATCACCATCATGGCTGATGGCAAAACCTGCCGAAGAAAGGGAAAAGGCGCGAGGCGGACGCACCACCACGGAATTGTGTGGCTTATCCGCTTTCCTCCTACATTCAGTCGGTCTGCCGGTCCCTGGGCACTGTCGAACCTGGCGATACCCTTGCTCCGCAGCGCATTGAGCACTCTCTCCCTCGTTTCTGCAGACGTTACTGTCCGGCCTTGAGCGACTGATTCACCGAGCTCAACAGGCCGTCAGCAAGCTCGCGTAGTATTCCGGCTGGGAACTCGAGGTTTGTTTTATTAGCTTGAGGAGGAAGTCGTCGAAGCAAGTCGAGGGAGGAAGAGAGGGCGTCGTCGGCTACGGGGGAGAGTAAGGGACAGTCAGACTCGTACTACAGGCTCTTCCCAATCAGTGAGAGCACTCACAGCTCATCCTATTGTGTTGTAGTGTCGTGGTCTCTTCCAACTTTCCTCTCTCTTTTCCTTTTCTTCTTCACTCCTTCTTCGACGTTTTCTCATTCCACAAGGGACTGCCTGCGAAGACGACCAATCTACTAAGCCAAAGCTGAGCCACTACTCCGCCTACTAACCGGAGTGGTGGTTATGCCGAACCCATTCAAGCGTGAGCAGGTTTAGTCTCGAGGGAACGGCGATGAAGGACGCACAGACAAGGTTAACACGGGCAGGGATGTACAATCGACCTAGACCGGCCGTCTGTCCTTCATTGACCCTCGAAGGCGGGTTTCCTTCGCGGAGTAACAGCCTCTGAGGGTGGTAGAAGCGTAGAAAAGGCCGGTTCCCTCGTCTCCTGCACTGCGCGGCCTTCGGGCTGACATGCGAGGTGGACGAGGAGGGTCCTCTGAGCTCGTAGTAGCCATGTCTGCTATCCCAGGTATCAATCTTTGTCCATTCTGGGGACTCTTGAGAGGAAGAGAATACATTTGGCTTCGGTTACGTCGCTCACATCGCTTGATATCGCTACTCAACCGCTAGACTCGCTTGAAACAATTCTACACAACACCCTACGCCGCCCCCCACGACGTGCGCCGCGCCTGGCCGACCCTTCCAACTCCCCACATCTCGTCCGCTGTCGACCTCTTGTATTACACGACGACGGCCTCTTAAGATCTGCGTCTACACGTAGACAGGTACGTATGCTCCCTTCAGCCTGTACGCGGTTCGACTCTCGTCGTCGCAACGGACGGTCTCGTCGTTCCAAGACGACGGATTTTGGGTGAAGGCGTAAGAGGAAACTCTGAGGGCACAGCATGCTTAGGGGCACACGTAGCAGGAGTGCGCAGGCAGGATGATGGCGATAAATCCAGTCCTCTCTCGGGTGGACCCCTTGCGGTGGGCCGGCCTCAGTTGGCGGGTTGGGTTGGCCCTGCCGGCCGCAGGGCCTTAACAAAGTACGCCTTCTGGCCAGCGCCGGGGCAGTGAGCTCTTCGGAAGACGGTACAAGCGGCTTCGTGTCACCCGGCGATTCGAAGACGGAACCAATTACCATTTTCCTGTCTACTTTTTTGCTGTTTGCTGACGGATCTCCCTTTCGCAGTCCACTATCCTCGTCACAGGATATCTCGACAACATGGCTGGTGCCGCCGCGAATGCCTTTGCGAGCTCGATGGCCCGCGCCTCAGCTTCGCCATCCCTTTCCGCCTCCCGCTCTCGCTCTTCTTCCCTATCCTCGCTCTCTTCATCGGGTTCTACTCCTTCTCGTCGCCTTCGTTCACCGTCAATATCGGGCGACACGGACAATGTCATGAGTGACGACGATACGGTCGGCGTACATAACAACTGGGGATTCGATGTGAGGGAGTTTGAGAGAATCAAATGCGAGTGGGGTGGAGGTGCCTGTCCTGCCGAGTTCTGGGAGGTTGAGCCGCTAGTCGAGCACGTTCATGCTGGTACGTCGCGCCTTCAGTGCCATGCTCAACCTTCCGTGCTGCCCCTCCAGCCTCCGCTGTTTTCCTGCTGCGACTGTCTCGGCTCCCCCTTGCGTGGAACCAAGAACTGACCCTGTTCCATATCCGTAGTGCACGCCTTCCCCGACGACCCGCATCACCTCGGTCCACAACCCGGGAAGAAATCGGCAGCGAGCTACATCTGCGATTGGGCGGGATGCGCCAGGAGGGGGAAAACGCAAGGGAGCAAGTTCGCGCTGGTAGCACATTTGAGAAGCCATACAGGCGAAAAGCCCTTTCACTGCGAGAAGCCAGGTGCGTCTGTCTCTCCGCGTTCTTCTCGCCCGCCTACTTACGCTCTCGCACCTTCCGATTGCTCAGAATGCGACAAATCCTTTACCCGTACCGACGCACTGCAGAAGCACATGCGCGTGCAGCATGGCGAAAATACCGTCCAACCGCGCAAAACCGCTGAACCCGGCACTGGCAAAGCCAAATCGAAGAAGAAGGGTGGTGGCCGAGCAGCGCGAGAGGCGTCCGAAGATTCGTCGTTCGGTCCTGGGGCAGGCGAGGACGAGCCGGTTGCGGCGGAGGAGGATGCGGCGCCGCAGTACTCTGTCGATGAGATTGCGGCAATGCACGCTCATCCTGAACTGGGTCACGAGTTCGTCGCCTACGTCGTCGCGAAGGCCAAGTATGCGTACCTAATCGCCGAGCACGAAGGACTGGCCGGAGAGCTGGAGGCATTGCAGAGTAGGGAGGCCGAGTTGGCGGCGGAAAAAGAAGAGTTGCTCAAGGGTATCATGCGGAGAGAACTCGGGTACGTTTCGTCTTTCGTGTCCCAGATGCCGCAAAGCCTTCTCTGACGCCTCGGTTCAACAGCCCTGCCGGTACACCAGCCGATAACGCCGCCCTCGAGCGCTTCCTGACTTCATACTCGCACCAGCCGGCACCATATCCTGCAGATTGGACGAGCAAGTAGCATACGAACACTGCATGCAAGCGAAGCGCCACGGCGGCCATTCCGTCTCAGAAGCTGCAGGCTCTTGCTGCATCTCGCTAATGTCTGAGGCGTGTCGAGCGGCTTTTCCTCGTCCTCCGTTCTTGCTATACCGTGAGGCTCTTCAGACTACTGCAGCGGCCCTCCTCTCGCTCGCTCACTTGCCCTTCCGCGCCTCTTCGAGCTCCATGACTGTCCTCCCCACGCTCGACCACCTCGCTTTCCGCATAGTCGCCATGAAGAGCCAACCCTCCTCGACTTCGTTGACGGGCGCGAATTGGTCGAGCGAGCTTCCGAGCTCGACTGCGAGATTATGGAGATGAGCACGAGTGAGGATATAATGTGGGCAAAGACTGGCAAAGACTGACAAAAGGCTTTCAGCCGGAATTTTTCACCCGTCAGAGCTGAGGGGAACGCAATGGAGGGCATGTCTGAGAGAGAGGAGTCAGCGCATCGTGGAGAGAGGATGCTGAGTTTGCAGGGCAGAAAGGAACAGAAGAGGCGAACCTGCAGCGATTTGGTTGCTATAAATCCAGTACCCTGTGTTTTCCCTCTTTCCGAAAGGCATGATCCAACCACAGTCCGCTTGCGGGATAGCAGGATAGCTCGGCGTAGTATTGGTGTTGACCCAGTCGAGGAGGGCTTGAACGGCGGGAAGGGTGCGCGAAGCTGCGAGCATTCGGCGGTGTTGGAGGGCGAGCTGCCACAACGGGGTGGTTAGGAAACCGGTCGTGTTGAGAGGGCTAGAGGAGTTGAGGGAGTAGCCGGATACTGCGTCTGTAGTGGGAGATCTCGGTCAGCAAAGGGGAAGAAAGAAGAGGCGGAATTGGGCGACGCACTGTGCGGGTAGAGGTGCAGCTGCATTTCCGGTGTCGCAACAAGCTCGCGAAGAGAGACGGCGCATGACACAAAGAAAGACGTCGGAGGGGACGGGTCGTACTGGTACACGGCCTGCAGCTCGGCCAGGTTAGCTCGAGCTGTCAAGCAAGAACGAAAGGGGCAGGAAAGGGTGCTCGCCTGGAAGAACCAGTTGATCAGGACGTCGCCTTCGCTGACATACTCCCTACCGTCTGTCTCCTGCTGTACCTTGGCCTTGACTTCCTGGATTATCTGCCCCAGCAGATCTTTCCCGACGAAAACACAGCCGTCCTGCGCTTTGTGCCACAGCGACTCGAATGCGCCATTTGCGAGTAGCTTGACGACGTTCGAGAGAGGCCAGGCGCCGGTCCAGCCGATCCTGAGTGCGGGAGCCGTTTCCGAAATGGACAAGGGGAAAAGCATATGGAACAAGGAAAGATTGCTCACATGGGTGGAGGCGTGCTGGCCTTCTCCTCAGTTGTGAAATACATCTTCTGTACCTCGGCGAGCCGCTTCTCCAGCTGGTTCTCTGCGTTCAAAGGCGGAACCACCCAGTCTCGTCCGTGCAGCTCCGCATCGAGGGCTTTGACCACCAAGCCTAAGCCTGTGGCGTCAAAGCAGCCGTGCGGGACTGACAGACCGACGATAGTGGCATCGCGCAAAGTGGCGACATGCCAAGTCGTGATGGGATGGGCGGACTTGGCGTAGGCGGCGAGAGAAGACGGAACGGTCGCAGGCTTGATGAGCGTAAGGGAGGGGAGAGGGATGGGGTGACCGCTAGCACGAGTGAGAGCTGGAAGCTGGGCGAACGGACTGAGCTTGCCGGGAGATGCTGCCGTCGAGAAAGAAAAGGATGCATAGTCGAAGGGAAGAGAGCCAAGGGGAGCACGAACGGCGTAGGTGTCCAGCTGATTACCACGGAAGAGTCAGAAGGATGGGCAAGCGGAGCGAGGGAACAGCGTACCTCCTTGTCGAAGATGACCCGCCCTGCCAGAAAACGCCATTTGTCCACAACCCGCTCAATACCTGCTCTGAGGGCCTGCACATCCACCTCATCCGGCTTGGCTTCGAGCACGAAGGCGACACTGAGACCGACGCCGCCAATGGCGCAGTCTCGGGGTGAGAGGGGTAACAGTATCGAGTCTTGCGAAGTCGCCATCGGAAAGAGCAGGATCAGCGACATAAACAAGCGTCAAGACCGTCTCAAGTCGTCTGGCTTGGGCATGAGCGGTAGGTGCGTCCATATGGTCGACGTCGGTGAGCACCCCCGCTCCAACTAGAGCGACAGGAGAGCGGAAATCTTTAACTAGCCTGCGGGGAGGAGGGGAAGAAGCAGAGGAGACCGCTGGTAACAGGACCACAAGGTAGCTGTGGCAATCGAGTCTATGTGCGTCGTGCCAGCATGGTTCAGAACTCAGGAGCGCAGCGTCAAGACGGTTTAAGACGGCGCCAAGTGAGAGAGAGAGAGAGAGAATTCTCGTTTCAAGTCGCTTCGAGCACTAAAGCCCACGTGGACCATCTAACTGGGGGAAGGGGGGGAGGTATAGTAACTACTACAGATGAGAACTAAAGTGGAAGTATAGTGGACTTTTTTTTTTGTATCGAAGGTGTTCGATTACAAGGCGGAAAGCTCATAAGCCTGGCTTGATCTACGCAAAGCAACCCTATCCTTGCGTACAACAAAGTGTGGAACCGGCTACCCCCGCAAGAAGCGGGGTACACCCCAAACCACTAAAACCGCCTGATAAGGGAGAGGGAAGAACTCGAGAAAGGAGGTTGTCGAGAACGCCGAAAAGGAGGAGGGAAGGAGGGGTGAGGAGGAGGTGGAGGGGGCGCTGCTCAGGCGCTCAAGAGTCGGTTCTCGAGTCGAAGGAGGAAACGAGAGGCAAGGGCTGGCGGAGAAGGGGATGTAAGGGCCGGCTCGGGTCGGATGCGGGAACGGCGGGTTTCGTCAATGGTGGAAAGAGCGATGGCGACAATCGCACGGAGGGTGGGAAGAACGGACTTGTCGACCGCTGTGGAGAGGGTAGGGAGGCCGAGGACCAGCTCGGCTGGGGAGAGGGAGGTGGATGTGATGTCGGGGGAGATAGCGGAGGCGAGGAGGGCAATGGTCTCCTGCCAGTATTCCGCTGAATAGTGGCAGGTGAAGAACGAGTGTACTACCGAGTCCTCCATGCCGCAGAACACGCACGCCGGCGAGCCCAGCTTGCCGAAGCGATGTAGGGATGCTGCAGTGGTCGTTCCGCCATGAGCAAGACGCCAGTGGACGTCAACCTCCCGTGCCGTGGCTGGCTTCTTGCTTATCCAGCGCCACATCTGCTCGAGTGCACCATCGTCGGGTGCAGTGTTGAATAGCGAGGCGAGAGCTGAGGAGAGGGGAAGAGGGCGCGGGGCGACAGCGAGTAGTCGACGAGCCTCACCAGCAGAGAAGGCATGGGGGAGGGAGAGGAAAGAGAAGGCGAAGGTGGCGGGTGGGGTGGGAGCAGGTAGGAGAGTGGGCAGATCGTAGGCTCCAACGGCAGGCGGGAGGAGGGAGGAGAGGAAGTCGTCTTCTCGCCGCACCTCTTCCCACGCTTCCCTCGCCAGGGTCGAACCGGCCACGAAGGAGGCGTAACCCGAGTCACGCCCATGCGGCACTCGATTGTGCCAGTAGAAAGCCGCAATGGCGGGAATGCGGCGAAGCTGTGGCGAGGGAGAGAACAGCGAGGGGGGGAGGGAAAGGAGGTCGGAAGTCGTCCAGGAGTGCGGATAGAGGAAGGGTGGGGATGCCTTCGCCGCCTGTACGATCCTCGCCCAGCCTGCGTCCTCCGGCTGCTTGAAACCCGGGGAGAAGATGCTCCACGGATTGCGAAAGGAGGTGAGGTTGGCTGAGGAGGCCGAGATGGAGAGGGGGGTGACATGCCGAGAGAAAGAGGCCCGGGCAACGTCAGCCCAGACGACAGGAGGGTCGAGGAGGAGGTTGTCGAGCAGGCGAAGCGAATTTGCGAGGTCAAAATGAACCGGGCTGAGGAGGCCAAGACCACCCGCCGACCTCGGAAGGAAAACCTTCTCCTTGGACAGGAGATGACGCCTCCCTCGACCCCAGACAAAGTCGATAAGGAGGTTCTCGAGGCCCGAAAGGAAGGAGGTCGGCGCCGGAGAGAAGGAGAGGAGGTGGAGGGAGCGGGAGAGGAGATGAGAGTTGGCAAAGTCGGTCCGGGTCCGAGGGTCGAGGTAAACCGCCGCCGCCTTCGAAGCCTGGGCCTGCAGGTTCGAGAGGAGCAGTGAGTAGAAAGGTAGTGTCTCTTCACCAGGGAGAAAGGGGAAGCCCGCCCATCTGAACGAGTTATCCTCGCTCCACCGGATCTGGCTCGCTTCCGCTCCTTCTCGTGCGCGGTCTCCTATTGCTGCTGCTTCAGTCTTGAGAACGTTGAGGCGTCCGTTCGTCGCCATCTGCCAGTCTTTGGCTAGCCCTGTGAGCGAGGGAAGTGCTTTGGCAAGAGACTCGGCCGCAAAAATCACATCGTCCGCAAACGCGAGGCGAGTGAGGATGGGGACACGAGGGGAAGGGAGAGGAGAGTACAGGGTTAGCGAAATTTTCCGAACTACAAGCGCATCAAGGAAAGGCTGGAAAGCCACGATCCAAGAATTGCAGGAGAGAGGATCGCCTTGCGGTATACCTGTCCGGAGCTGGATCCCATCCGAGAGAAACCCATTCACGATAAAACGAGCTCGAAGCGCTCGTGTGACAATGCACTTGGCCATAATCTTGTAGTCCGTTTCTCGTAAAGAGATTGGACGCCAGTAGCGTAGATCCTTAGGATCTGCACCGGCCTTCTGGCTCTTGAAGAGGAGGCGGACATGTGCGACGGTCTGGGAAGGGGGAAGGGAGGAAGAAGCCCAAGTCTCGTTAAAAGTCGCCGCTAGATCCTCAGCCACGACCGCTGGACAGGCCCTGTAGAATTCGTAGGGTAATCCAGACGGACCGGGGGAGGAGTCTCGGGGGGTCGTGGCAATCACCGCCTTGACCTCCTCGGCGGAGAAGGGACGTGCCAGCGAGGCCGCCGCCTCGCACTCACCCTTTTCCCATAGCAAGCGTCACTTGCAGGAGTGGATGCGCGGAGAGCGGCAAGAAGGGGAGAGCGGGCAGAGGAAACAGAAACGGGAGGGAAAGGGGTGAGCCGGAAGACAGACCTGAAGAAAGAATCGACGCCTGCCAGCGCTTCTTCAATCTTGTTGGTCTTGGTTCCATCGGGCAGCTTGAGGCTCGAGAAGGTGATGCTCTTGCTCCGAGCCTGCAGGCGAGAAATGAGGGAGGATGTGAGAGCAGGTCCATCGGCCAGGAGGGGGAAGTGAGAGCGGCGACTTAGCTGATTCCGCTCCTCTCTCCCAATGTCCTGCAGCACCTCCTCAGCGCCCCACCACTCAAGTTGCTCGTCCTCTCCCAGTGGGAAGCGAGCTTCTAGAGCGGTGAGTGCAGCTTCGGCAGTATGTCGGCGCTGGTTGCGAAGGTCACGGCGAGAGCGGGCCCACCGCGCTGCGAAAGCAGCCAAGTCACGCTTTGCTGCCTCCCACCAGGCGGTCACACTCGGGAACGAGTTCCGCATGGGGCACAGGGCGGTCAGGTAGAAAGCGTGGAGCTCTTCCCTGAACTGCGCATCCACACAGATGGAGGGATTGAGTCGAAACAGGGAGGAGTTGCAGGAGGGGAGACAAGTCAGCGCAGGATCTGAACTTTGACCTTCCAGCTCAAAGGAGGCGGAGACAGGCCGGTGGTCCGAGAATGGAGCGGTGTAGATGACTAGTGCGTCACGGAGGGCAGTGCGATGTTTGGAAGAGAAGAGGATGTGATCAATACGCGAAGAGGAAACGACGCGCCTGTTCATCTTGTGTGGACGGGTGTAGAGAGACTTGAGCGGGTGCCGAAGCCGAAGCGCGTCGGAGTGCAGCACCGGTACGTGCTTCACCAGTTCTGCCCAGTGGTGGCCTCGAGCATGCTGGTTGCGCCGGTCTGCTACGGGATCAGGGCAGTCATTCAAGTCCCCAGCAATGAGGGAGAAGGAGTGGGGTATGCGAGGAGGGAGGGCGAGGGAGGAGAAAAAGGACAAGCGTGCCTTGTCTTCCACCGGGGCATACATGTTCGTAACTTGGACTGTTGGCCCGTCCTGCGGGCACAACGTCACAGTGAGTGTACGGTCATCGTTACCCACAACGGCAGAAGGACGGCTTGTGAGAACGAGGGAGGGGTGGATGAGGGTAAAAAGGTGACGAGATGAAAAGGACTCGCCCGGCCAAAGAGCCTCGAGCTCAGCTCGTTGGCTCGCATCAAGGTGATGCTCTTGGAGACAGACTATCTGCGGAAGAGGGAAGAGGGAAAGAAGGAAATCACAAATGTCACGCTGCACACTCTGTCGAGCGAGCGAGCGGACATTGAAGGTCAATATGGTTACTTTCATTGGGTAGGGTGGGGGGAGGTGGGCTGGGAGGGAGAGGACTCAGTTTGGGTGGGGGGAATCTCGCCTTCTTGCAGAATCCGCTCTACTTCCTTCTTCTCCTCCTCCTCCTCCTCCTCCTCCTCCTCCTCCTCCTCCTCCTCCTCCTCCTCCTCCTCCTCCTCATCCAGCCATTCTTCCTCCTCCTTGCTCCCAGCCCCGCTACCTGATCCACCCTCATCCTTCCGTGCTACCACGCCTTTCCTCGTGCCCGAGGTAGGGCCGCCCGCCGCGGGACCGGCAGGCTGGAAGAGGAGGGCGGAGGCGGAGGGGGTGTGGGCCGGAAGGGAAGACAGTTGGGAGACGTTTTGGCGCTTGGCAGGTGAGGGGTGAGGGAGAGGAGAGGAGGAGGAGGAAGACTGGGAGGTGGTGATGGTGGGGGAGAGGGCTGCTCTCGCGCGCTTCTTCTCGGCTAGAAGGAGCCGGTTTTGCGCCTCTGAGGGAGTCCTCGGAATGGAAGGGTGGGGGGCGCCCGTGTCTCCAGCCGCTGTCTCATGGTGGAGTCGGCTGAAGGTGGAAGTGGCGATTGGGATACCGTTGTTGCCGGTGGCCGCAGGAGGGAATCGTGGGGAGGCGAAAGTGAAGGGGATTTGGGACCATGAGGACGACGCATGGGGAGCCTTGGCGCTGTTGTGGCTCCTGCCCGTGGGGTCGCTGCAGTGGGCAGCAACATGCCCGTACTTGCTGCAGCTACGGCACTGGACGCGGGGACAATTCCCGGCCGCGTGACCGCTGAAGCGGCACGAGGTGCAGAACTGCAGTTCGTACGAGTGACGCACGGCTAGCTCGGACCGCCCAATGTTGACCTTGGTGGGAAGAAGGGCAGCGAGGGTTGCCTTGCGGTCGAAGGGGGCCGAGGGAAGGGAGGAGGCGTCCGCGAGACGAATGTAGGCAGCAATATGCCCGGCAGTGGTCATGACGCCCGAGGTGGTCTTGGTGTAGAGCTGGTGGACCTGCACAAGCTTAAGGGAGGGAGAGGAGGAAAGGAGGGTGGTAAGCGATGAAACCACGGCAGAGGGGGGAAGATTGAGGTCCGTGAGGGAGAAACGGAGCTCGATAAGGTTGAGGAGGTGGGGTTGCGGGGCGTAGCTGCGTTGCAGCACTTTACCCATGTACTTGAAAGGCTTGTTGAGCCCATATTGAAAGGCTTGCGGGCTCGAGAAAGCGATGTCCACCACATGGGCAGAGGCTTGGCTTTCTCGGGCTTGGAGGGTACGGACGTAGCGTCCTCCGCTGGTCTTCCCCACTAGTTTGTTGAGGAGGTCAGAGGCAGGGGAGAGGCTGTCAAGGAGGGCGGGTAAGCGGGCTGAGGGGCCGTCGTAGTGCTCCACCATGTCGTCGCGGATCTTGTGGACAAGGACGGAGCGCGCTTTTCCTTTGACAGCGGAGTGGGTCGGAACGTAGTGCCGAATCGTGTTCTGCGGGACTTCAGAGGCCGGTGAGAGCATAGCGCGGGCGCTCTCGCGCACCGCAGCCGCCTCCTCCCAGCTCGTAGAATCCTCACTGAACAAAACTCGTACCATGTTTCCTTCCTTCCCGCCATCAGCGAAGCGCTGCTTTGCGTAGTATTCCTTGATAGCTGCTGCCATTTCTCCCTTCTCCACCTCGGACAGGTTGTCCCAGGCGTTGCGTGCGAGGTTGGCGGCGGCGGTTGCGGGTGCGGCAGCGGCGGCGTAAGATAGGGCGGGGTTGGCGGTCTGGGGTGAGCCCGGAGGGTTCTCCTGGACCGCAGGTAGTGCTTTTGCAGCAGCGGAAGCAGTAGCCATTTTGGGTTGGGGTGGACAAAATGGAAAGTGAGAAAAAGGCAAGACAAAAACTTCGACGCTCCGCCCCACCTCTCCTCTTTGCCTCGAAACTCATCTCCTCCCCGTCGAACCAACTCTGCCGCCTTGAACACCCCGGCATCCACCCCTGCCGCTCCGACTCGACCCCCTACCGCTGCTTGCACGACCCCCCACGACCTGCTTTCCCCGCACCACCCGCCCGCTCTTCGTCTTCTCCTCTTCCTTCGACTTCACCGAAAAGCGCACATGATAGCGCGAGAAGCGCTCGGTAGCGAGCACGAACGCCAAGGTGTGAGGGATGGCGGTATGCGAAGTGAGGAGGAAGGAGATGTCCCGGAAATGGGTGCCGACGGATTTGGCGAGGTCGGAGCGTTGAGCGCGGTAGAGAGGGCAGGAGAGGAGGAAGTGGGAGAGGGTCTCGGGTGCGTTCCCACACTCACAACGATCTGTAGGCGAGGTGCGAGAGCGGTATCGATCGGCCAGAAGGTGGGAGTGGCCGTTCCGAAGTTGGGTGAGAAGGGAGGAAAGCGGACGAGGAAGGGATTTGTGGAGACGGAGAATGTGGCGAGACGGCTGGTGATGGTCGACACGGCGAAGGGGAGCGCCGCGGACACCCGGTGCCCGCCATAGGGCGTTCCAGCGGGCCGGGAGCGCGAGATCGAATTCCGCAAGGAGTGCTGACCTTGACTTTGGCAGCTCACCTCCAGAAGTTCCATCAATGCCATCCCCATCTTCCCCCTCTTCTCCACCCTCTTCTCCCTTTACCGTGCGCCCTGAAGCCGTCTTCGCCGCCGCATCTGCCGCCTCGTTTCCATCGACGCCCACATGACCGGGAACCCAGTGAACGGTGAGGGAAGCGCGAGGAAAGGTGGAGAGGAGTGAATGGTACAGGGTAAGATTCTTCCGGCGCCAAGTGCTGAGACTGGTCTTTCCCGCCGTTGTAAGGAGGAATACCTTTGATTACTTTTGCTAGAACACAACTTGTGTAGTCAGCCGGAGAGCCGGTAATTCGGGCTCCACTCGGCCGTCGCGGGCGACTTGATCTTCTTGGACGTGGTGCGGCGGTGTTCGCAGGTTGGCCTTCTTGATCCCACTTCTCGCTGTCTGTCTGTGGTACGCTGCAGGCTTGTACGCTCCGGACGCGCCGGTTCGAGGACGACCGGCTCACCGCATGCCGAACCTCGTTCCAGACGCCCCGCAGAAAAAAAAAACTTCGAGCTTGCCTCGCCATGGTCGCCATGCGGCGACTCTTTCCTGTCCTACGCTCAAATACCCGCATAGCTAGCTCGTGTACACCGGTCAAACACGAATAACCACCCATCGCCCGCCTCAGCACTTTCCCAGCCTCAGAACACCGCCTACCTCGTTGACTCTGAGCGGAGTGACTTCTTGACTGTCCCGCCGGTCCAGCAGTCGACCTCGCCACAATCACCGGAGCTTGCCGCTTTTGCTCCAACACAAGCCACATGTCGACATCTTCAACACAAGCCGACGTCGAGAAGGACGCCTTCAAGGTGGAAGGAACACCAGGAAACGCCGAGTATGGGCAGGTTGACGTCCATCGGGAAGGTGGTGTCAAGCGGTGCGTCTTACAGTCTATTCTACCCGTCGTGACGAAGCTGACTGGTTCTGTTGCAGGGCATTGAAAGCACGGCATTTGCAGGTAAGCGATACTTGCTGAGGGAGATCCGACTGTTGCCGACGTCTGACCTTCTTTCTCGCTGCCTTAGATGATTGCGTTAGGAGGGACCATCGGTAGGTTTTTCTTGTCTGTCTATTTTCCGGGAGTGATAGGACGGGGACGACCGAGCAAAGGCGGCTCACACTGTCCTCGTCTTCCTTTTCTTTTCCTTCATCCTTTTTTCCTCGGCACCCTTCAACAGGTACCGGATTGTTCGTTGGTGCTGGCTCGGCGCTCTCGACAGGAGGTGCAGCAGGCTTGTTCCTCGGCTACACAATTATGGGAGCTGGTACGTTCTCGCCTCTGGCTCTTCCTGCTCGCTAAGACGTTACGCTTGCTGTTCGCTGTCGCTGACGTTTGCTTCGCGCCCTTGCTAGTGGTATACTCGATGGTAAGTCACTTGCTTGCGCTCTATTCCGCTTCGGCTTGCCGTTGAGCTCATTCCTATACGCTCCGCAGATGGTTGCGCTCGGTGAGATGACGACGCTGTACCCGGTCAGCGGTGCCTTCGTTCACTACGCCTCCCGCTTTGTCGACCCTTCCCTCGGAGTGCGTATATGCATTGGTCCCGCTTCCCTTCACACTTTGCTGACTTGTCTCCCGCTTCTCCTCGACTTCTAGTTTGCTCTCGGATGGAACTATTGGTACAGCTGGGCCATTACAAGCGCGTCGTTATCGCTCGTCAACTTACTCGGCTTCGGGCTAACAGTTTGGCATACTGCCTTGCAGTTCCCACCGAAATTGTTGCATCCGCAATCGTCCTCGACTACTGGAAAGGGGCTGCAAATGTCAATATGGCTGTTTGGATTACGGTGCGTGGTGTTGTCCTGTTGTCCAGTTCGCCTTACTGACTATGGATTCTTGCAGGTATTCATCGTGGTCATCTGCAGCTTCAACTTTATCGGCGTTGGTGCTTTCGGCGAGGTGAGCCGCAATCTCCTTCGCTTACACCTTCGCCTGGAGTCCAGATGACCACCGTATGATCTATTGACTGACTCTGCGCGCCTGACAGGCTGAGTTCTGGTATGCTAGACTACGACGCGGGCCCACATACTGCCTTCTGACTGTGTCTCTCCGCAGGTTCTCCCTCATCAAGATCGTCACTATCCTCGGCTTGATTATCTGCGCCCTCATCATCACCGCCGGCGGTGTTCCCACCAGTGATCCTGCTGAGTATCCTATTGGCTTTAGGTGTGTTCGCTTGCACATTTTCAAGCCGGCTAAGGCCTACTCGCTCAATTCTCTCGCACATCAGGTTCTGGCACCAAACACCATTCCAGCAGCTGAACGGTATTGAAGGCTCGCTCGGCCGTTTCTTGTCTTTCTGGACGGTCTTCCTTCAAGCCGCCTTCTCCTTCCTGGGAACCGAAATCGTCGCTCTTACTGCTGGCGAAGCCGAGAACCCCCGCCGCAAGTGCGTCTACTACCTTTGCGGCTGTTCCTAGCCACATACTGAGGCTCTTTTTCTGCGCAGCGTGCCCAAGGCTATCAACCGCGTCTTCTGGAGGATCATCTTCTTGTAGGCAGTTCCGTTTGTCCTCCGAGCGAGGCAGCCGTGCTTACACTTCGCTCACCTCGCAGCTACGTCGTCGGTGTGCTCATGTCAGTCCCTTGCCGACGCATCCCCCTTTTTCTGCTACTCTGCCGCATATTACCTGAAGCTCACCCCTTTTTTTCTTTTGTCCCCTCCAGGATGTCGCTCATCGTCGACCCGAACAACCCCAACTTGCTCAACGGTACCGGGAACGCGGGATCTTCGCCCTGGGTCATCGGTATTCAAGCTGCTGGCATCAAGGTTTTGCCGCACATTATCAACGCCGTTATCCTCATCGCCGCCTTCGCAAGTCTGCGCTCCGTCCTGTCCTGTCCGCGCGTTTGGGCTGATCGCGCCTCTCTCCAATAGTCGGCTGGCAACAGTGATCTCTACGCCGCCTCTCGAACGCTTTACGGTCTCGCGTGCGACGGACAAGCTCCCCGAATCTTCGCCTACTGCACCAAGAATGGCCTTCCCCTCTGGTCCCTCGTCGCGACTTCCTTATGGGCGTTCCTCGCCTACATGTGCGTGAGCACCGGCGGAAACCAGGCGTTCAACTACCTTGTCGCCATCTCCTCTGTGGTAAGCCCTGGCCCGTTTCATGTTTCCACGACCTCACGTGTAAACGCTGATGCCCCTTTGCCCTCCTTAAGACCGGCCTCATCAACTGGTGGTGCATCCTCCTGTCCTATCTCCGCTTCTACTATGCTGCCAAGAAGCAAGGACTCGATCGACAAGAGTTCCCTTACCGCGCGCCCTTCCAGCCCTATCTCTCATACTTCGGCTTCGTCATGATCGTGAGCCCATTCTTGCTCTTATATCGTCTTATACTGTCGATGCTTGCAGAGCCCACGCTGACATTGTTCTTCCGCAGACCCTTATCATCATCTTCTCCGACTTCAACGTCTTCCTCCGCGATTCTTGGGATGTCGGAAGCTTCCTCACTGCCTACATCACCATTCCTTGGTACGTCAGTGACGCCCTGTCGCCTTCCATCTTTCTCTGCCGTCAACTTCCGCTGAGCTTCCTTTATCATCAGGTTCGCCATTATGTATTGCGGGTGGAAGATCTTCAGGAAGACCAAGATCGTCTCTCTAGAAGGCATGGACTTCGAGACCAACCGCGTACGTCTCCTCGCTCACTCTTCGCGGCTCGACCACTGCTGACCCCTTTTTTCCGACCTCGCAGCGCGAAATGGACGAGCTGGACGAGCAGCACCGCGCCATGTTCAAGCCACCTCAGACCTTCTTAGAGAAGATCTGGGCGGCGTTGATGTAGTCACGGGCAGTGCGTTTCGGTGGAGTTGGAGGGGTTGGAGTAGTAATAATGGAAGAGAGGTCGTTAGCGCATTCTAGAGTTGTTTTCCTTTGTCAGTCTTATCGCAATTCAGCATCGTTCTTTCTCAGTGGTGCTGCACGCGGCAAGGGGACGCTGCGGATCTGTTTTGGCCAGAAGAAGAGGACGAAGTTGAGAAGGTAACATTATCTACTCCCCCCCACATAGAGTCCGGACTCGGTCTTCTGGGCGAGTCCGGTTGCGTGTGGATAAGTCTGTCCGCTCTTCTCTTGCTCGTTGCCTCGCTTGTTCAGCCTCAATCTTTGCACATCTACACTATCAAAAAGCTCAAGAGAAGGTACACAGGCGTGGTAACCGCCGCATGTTGTTGCCCGTCTGCACCGCCTGACCTCACCGCTTTTGAGTTTACGCCGTCTCTCTCATCGACTGCAACTCGTGCTGAATTGGATACCCACTGCGGGTACTTCTGGGAGTCTTCAGGTACGTCTGACCTCTCACTATGCACTTCAAGCTCGCAACCAGCGCTTCGTCCTCGTCCTGCTCGCGCTGCCCTTCACGACCTCGTCATGGCACTCTGACCTGACTTACGCCTGCAGACACGGTGTTAGTCCCTCTTTCAGCTCTGGAAACACCCCCTGCTGCTCATGTCAGCGCAGCGGAGGGCCGTCCCAGACCGATCTCTCTGCCACCCATCCGCTCTTGACCTTGTTCCGCATCCTGCTATCCTTCAAAGCGGTATGCAGTGCAACTGTCGCCCGTAGCCGCACTAGAAGGTTTGGCATCAACTCCCGCAACAGTCTCATTACTGCAGGGGAATGAAGATTGGACCCGACAAAGAACAGAAAGCGACAGCGAGAAAGGATTGCAACGACAAATGCCCGCAGCTACAGAAGGAAGAAAACTCAAAGTGACAGAAAGAAGAGAAGACTATACAGGAAGTGGGATGTCAAGCGAAAAGTCTGCTTTGAGTAGCTTGCGGAGAGCGTCGAGGCTTTTGTTCTTCTGTTGGTTCCGAAAAGTATCGAGGGCTTTGACCGCTACTTCCCCAGTAACCTTCTTCTTCTTCATGATCCACCTTACCTTATCCACCACAGCTTTCTTCCTGTCCCATTGCTTCCTTAGCTTGTCCACCTTCCGCAACTTCTTCAACTCCTCGCTTCCCTCCGGGTAAGCCTCTTCAATACTCTTCTGCCCACCCACACCTTCTGTCCACTCCCGCCAGGTTTCATCAACAGTCTTGAGCGCCCCGTTGAGCTCAAGGGGAAGGGCATGGGCGACAGGCGAGGATAAGGCGCAGGTCGAGGGAAAGGCTGCAGCGGAAGTGGAAGCTGTCGGGGTAGATGTGGACGGCGCAGGATCAGCGCCACCTGTCTCAGCATGTAGTCGGACAGCGACGCGACCGTTGAGCACGTCCGAGAGGAGGTTGTGGCTGCTAGAACCGGATTTTTCGACTTTCTCAGAAAGTGTCGAGACGATATTGATGAGCTGAAGAAGCTGCTGGCGTTGATGGTCGAAGCCAGTGTCGATGTGCTTGGTGAGGAGGGGAAGAACACGCTCAAGCTCAAGGGCAAAAGGGTCTTGCACCGTCGAAAGATGCTGCTTCATGTGCTGTTCGAAAGCGAGGAAGGCGGGGGAAGAGAAAAGAGGGTGCAGGAAGATAGGGTGCGTCGAATAGGTGGCACGGATGCAAGCTGCGTCTTGGATGATGACCGGGCGAAGGCGGAGCAGGAGTCTGAGGAAGTTGATTGCGGAGATGGTGGGGAGGGCACGATCGCCTTCTTCGAGGCGGTGGAGCCTACGGGCATCGGAAGTGGACAAGCAGAACAGGGACAGAGGGAAGAGAGGGAAGAGAGGGAAGAAAGGGAAGAGAGACATATATTAGCACTTGTTTGCTTGACGGGCCAGGAAGAAGGAGGCGGGTAAAAGGAGGCAAAGGATAGGCCGGATTGTCCGTGAAAGTGGGAGGACAGGAGGCTGTTCAATACGCACCACTCATCCGCTTCCGGAAAGACTTGACGCAGCAACTCCTCGGGCACCTCGATATCGCGTTGCAAAAAGTACATTCCTCCTCTCGCATCAAATCCGGCATGAACTCGGATCACTTCTCTTGCTAGCCCCGTCAAGTAGCATCGATCAACCGCATCCACATTCCACCGGCCTGCTGATCGAATGTCCGCCTTGGCTGCCCCTCCCAAGTCCGCCATCCTTGACCCGCTGCCTCGAAAGATGTGAGTGACGGCTTTGGTGGGAAGTTTTGTGGCTTTCTTGGCGCGTTGAACAGAGGCGTTGAACGTCTTATAGAGAAGGGGGTCGAAGGGATTAGTGCCGGAGAAAAGGAGCTTGAGAGTAAACCAATCTTCAGATGTGGCGAAAGAAGGGAATTGGGTGTTGTCGGGTGGAAAGGACTCCTGGGAAACTTGGAAGCTGACGATACAAGCATGTCAGTGTACAAGACTCAATGACAGGGACAGTGACCGTGACCGCACCGTTGAAAGAGATAGAGGCCCATAGCGCCAACCCCGCATACTCCGCCTGTTCATGCCGAGTGAAAGCGGCGTACTCCGTCCTTCCGTCCTTGTTGGTCTTGCCGTTATCGAGAATGACTACGACGGCAAACGAGGGAGTGGGCCCTTCTTTGGGGAGATCAACGGCAAAAGTGTCGGCGAGCTCGATGGCGAGGATATTGCTTGACCGCAGCATACCGTAGTGACCGATACAGAAAGCGAGGCGGTCACGCAGACCTTCTGCTGTGTCGCGCTTCATGCAGGAAGTGAGGAGAGCGGAGAATTGTTCGGTTGTGGTGTAACCATCTTGTAGAGAGCCTGAAAATGAGCAGTGCTGATTAGTCCTACAACCTTCACGGTACACAGAAGGAGCAGAGCACGTACCAATACCTCGATCTGTGAAAGCGTCGCGCTTCCGCTGATGCTTTGAGCGCTCATAACCCTCCTTGATCAACCTGACCGCCGGATGTTTTCCCGGATTCTCGAAGGTGTTCATGCCCAGAGCCTGCTGCTCTCGCCATAGATCGACGATGGCATATATAGTTTGCTCGACTACGGCGCCTGAGATGACCTTCTGGGCGATAGCTGCAATCAAAGCAAGAATGAGCGGAAATAGCGAGAAAACCCAGAGGAAAGGTAACACACGAGCAGCAATGCCATCTGTTCCTTCAGCAGCTGTGACACCATCCTCTGCGCCATCTTCGTCTTCCTCATCGCTATTGTTCCCTGGGGGAAGCGACGCCGACTTCTCCTTGCCCTTGCCCTTCCCTCCCTTGTTCGTCAAAGTCGATTTCTTCGACTTTGGGCCGCGCTTCTGCGGTGCACGCCCAATGACGACTTCCCGCAGGTAAGCTACAAGCTTCTCGCCAGTAACAACACGTCTAGGTCGAAAGCCGAGGCAGATCAGCTCGACAATCGGCTCACAGCAGGTATCAAAAACTCAACGCACCCGCTCATGCCCAGTCCCAAACCATCGCACCACTCCTGGAAAGCCTTCTGCTTCCGCTCATACGCCCTGATCGTGTTCGGGTTGCGAGCAGCCCTGCTTTCTTCGTACACCTGGCGAGGAAACCTCGGCCAACCGCAACTCTCCCTGAGCAGCCCTCGTAGCGGACGAGCGAGACGGTGAGGCTGTTGCTGAGGGTGCTGTGTACGGCGCTGCTCGCTTCCCTTTGCTCGAGCGTGAAGAAGAAGCGGGAGGCATGATGTGCGGAAGATGAGAAGAGGCGGGAAAGGGGGCATGCTTCTTATCCCTTTGACTGTTTCCCCTCTCTGGTATTGAAGGTAAGGTGTAGATGATAAGCGAAGTTATTCCATGCAGACTATATGATAAGTCAGATTATTCACCCGTGAGTCCGTCGGACTCGGCTGGACTCGCCCTGCCAAAAAAATTCCGAGTCCGGACTGACGGGTTTGAGAAGGTCATGAGCGAGCACAGCTGTTACATACTGAGTATGCTCTGCGTATGCGTTTGCGCCGCCTACCTGTGCCGTGTGGACCAAGTAGTCGTCTTTCGGGACGGGGAACACCGCCTGTATTTGCCAGCTTTTCGGCTTTTCTTGGATGCAGCCTCATGCTCATCACTTTGGTACATACTTCCCAACGTGCAACGCGTTATGGTTGGAGGAGTATGGATCGAAGGGTTCGGCGGAGAAGACGGTGACGACGGAGTTTGACTGCGGGAGGTCTGCGGGGAGGACGAGGAAAAAGACGAAGGAATGCAGCAACTCAATTGAGACGACTTGGATATTGTACGTCGCTTGGCGTCTTAGCTTCCCTACATGGTCCGAAGGCGCTACTCACGCCAATCTTCCTAGCTATGACGGGCGTTCAGCTTATTGACTGACATTGAATGTTGTTTTTCTTCGTCTTCTTCTTCTTCTTCTTCAACGACGCCATTTGAAGCGATGGTCTTTGGGTCGCCCACGCTGCCTCCCTGTCTCTTCAGTCGCCTCGGCCTCGCCGTGTGTACATAGCCCTACAACCGGGACGTACTGTGTCTCCCGCATGTTGCTTGCAGGTCACTCGGGCTGTCCGGTACGGCTTTCCCAGCTAGGCTCCCACGCTGGGCAGGACGAAAGCTGCAAATGAACCCGGATCTAGTGCTCCGACTCAGCGTGATCACTTCCCATCCCTCGTCAACCGTGGGCTTGCGAGTGAGGGAGGCAGCAAACAAGGTAGAGCAAGGATGCGGTATGAATATAGCCCGTTGGGACAGTGAGGCATGCGGGGTGCAGGAGATATCGCAGCTACGCTACGGAGCAAAACATGCTCAGGGCGGAAGCCATGACTGCGGAGACAGGCGTGGAACCGAGATACAGCAGACAGAGGGAAGGAAACGTAGGCTTGAATCGATGTGGGCGGGCACAATGCAACCCTTATTTACATGCATTGTTATGCGATCGCCGTGACTACCCGCCCGTCTAGTGCTCTCCCTGCTTGCCAGCTTCCTTCCTGTCCTGCGCCTGCTTCGTCCCAGCGGTGTAGTTGCCCTCGACGATATTGCCCCCGCCGTACTGAGCGTCCGCGGCAGCCGGTCCTGCCTCTGCTGCCTCTGCCTCCTGCTTGTCCTTGAGCGGGTCCTTGGGCGAGTTGTAGTCGGTTGCGGAGGTCGAGTGCGAGGTGGTGTTGCCCTTGCCTTTCTCAGGTGCCGAGTTGCCGTGCTGCTGTTTAGTCGCGGAGTGCTCGGGAGGTGCGTGGGTGGCAGAGGCGGCGTTCAAGAGAGGGTAGGAGGGACGGTAGGCGCGACTGAACGAGGGTGCGACGGGAGAGCTGGCGAGGAGGAGGTCAGCGGATACAAGGCTCTTGAACGACCTGGAGTAGCTCACTTGATACGGAGAGGGCGAGTAAGGCGGAACATAGTAGTCTGGATCGTACGAGGTGTGGTTGAGTTAAGCGGAGGATGTTGACCCCGACGACATCATCGCAAAGTCGGGCCAACAAGAAAATACGAGACACGCTTCGACTCGACGATAGAGTTAAATCCTTCACCAGGGAAGTATCTGAGTTCGTTCTCAGTCGTACAGCCCCTGTCTTCCAGTGTGGACATTTGACGTCGCCCGCGGAGCCTCGAACACGCTCTCGTCGCAGTTGGTCGCGGCTTCGACACCCTCGACTAGCTGCCTACTGTGACATGCTCAAACGCCCCCAGTACGCATCTGCAGCCACAGGTAGTGCTGACTGCCCGCCGCGCCAGCTCCCATGCTCGACCGCGGTCGCACTTCTCCCCGCTGTTCAATGAATTGATTACCCTCCAAACACTGCTGCTGCGCCTCCAGCTGTAGCCAGAGTGACGCTGGACCGATGGACAACAGCGCGAACGAGTTCATGACGCGTCTACTCGCGGGATGGTCTGTGCGAGAGGAGGTTCAGCTCGATGAAGCGGTTGGAAGGCATGTTTACCAGGCGCGTCTCTTTCCTTCCCTTACGGACCATAACGTCGACAGGGGACAGCGGAGACGACTAACGACCTTGATCTCTGTCCGCAGAAGATCCAACGTACGCCCTCTTTTCCTTCCCCGTTTTCCTGCTCGACTGGCGACTGACGAATCGAGCGAGGCAGGCCCTTCTCGTCGCCCTTGCCCTCACGACCCTCTTACGCCACCGCTACGCCCTTACGAAGTCCTGTTTCCGCCTCAGCAACGAATACACCACGTCTTCCTCTTCCTGCCGCCCTTTTCCGGCCACTTTCCCCCGGCTTCCAGTACCCTCGCCTGCTAGAGGCGTAGTCTCTTACACGAAACGCGCGTATCAACAACTCAAGAACCTTTCACGATGTCTATACCACCGGCTCTCGCGTCGTGCGAAACGTCAGCAAGTCGAGCGAGTCCAGATCTCGCGCCCTCGTCGACTCTCCCCTCGTCATCGCCAGGCATCGACGACATGACCACTCTGCCCATCCGCAACAGCACATCGTGGTCTAGTCAGCCGCCCTTCACTCGAACCGGAGGGTATCCTGCCGTCCTACCTCGCCCTCATTCCGCTCTTCCCTTCTCTACCCTAACAACAAGTCGGCCTCTATCGGTTTGCTCCACCCTCTCCGCCGTCAGCGCTGCCTGTTCTGCGTCCTCCTTGACGGGCGACCGTCGCCGGCGTTCCGTTGCTCTGCTCGACCTCGAAACGGAGCTTGCCCTCGAGGAGCAAACGGGCAACAAGCCAGGATCAGCCGCCGGTATTCGCAGCTCTCTTATCCGAGCTGAGGAGGTGCTCCGAGCCTCTGAACGCGAGAGGGAGCTCGAACGGCGAAGGGATCGGGCGGGCTTTCGCACGAGGCAAGTCAGAAGCGCTCACTTGTTGAACGACAGTTGGCGAACCCAGCATGTCGAAGGCGAAGAGGACGACGCCACCGAAGACCTCAGCATACCCGTTCCCTCTCTTCCCCCCCGCCAACTCTCCCCGGCACCGCTAGCTTCGGCACAGGAAGGTCGTGCGCCGCCCGCCTCTCGTCGAAACAGCATCAAACGCTTCAGCCCGAAACGCCTTCTCAAAAAGGCACGCTCCATCCCCACCGATTTACTTCTCTCTCCCGCCAATGGGACCAAGCGCTGGTCGAATGAGACGAGTGCGAGCGAAAACGCACACTCGCCATCGGCAGCCGTTCCTGCCCCGCAAACCCGCCAAACATCGAAAGGCGAATCTACCTCCCCGCGCAGGCCACTGCGCCCCCCGCCTCGTCGCGCTCATTCCGCTGCCGACCTTCTCTCGTCTTCGCCAACTGTCGTTCCTTCCGCTGCCTTCCCTCGTCCTCGAGCTCCTTTCTTCCATCCTCCTTCCTACTACGGAACCCTCCCATCCCGCCTCGACCGCCTTCCTCTACCCGAGAACAGTCTTCCGTCCAAGTTTTCCGCGTCTTCCGGGGACTCGATCGGATACCTGGTTCAACTTGCCAGCGGCGGCACTGCGAAGAACGGGAAGGGGTTCAAGGACCGAGCTAAGACGATCAGCCATGCCGGTGCAAGCGGGCTGAAGAGCTTGAAGGGAAGAATGAGAGCCCCTTCGTCATCCAACTTGCGCGAGAAAAGCTTCGGGCCGACGGGTGCGAAAGGTGCTAAGAGGAAGCCGAGTCTGGCGAACCTCTTCTCCGGTATGACCGGGGGAGCGAGAGGCGGTAGCAGCGCGGATGCCAGTGCCGAGTCTAGCGTCGAGCATGGCGCCTCAGCTCCACCCCAGAAAAGGAAGGGCAGGACCATTTCCTTCGCCGCTTCCTCCATTCTCCCCAACTCGTCCGCCCCATCGAGCTCGGCATCCGGACACCGCCCAAGCACGAGTATCTCGTCGTATGCCCCTTCGACCGCCACGAGCGACTCGCATGGTTCTCACCCATCTCAGCAAGACCGGCAGCAGCCTTCTCGCAAGCCTTCTCGTCTCGGCTTCTTCCGATCGGCCCTCCGCGACTCGTCTATCTCTGGCGGAAGCCGCTCCCTCCGCTCTCGTTCGCGCACCCGTTCAAGCGGAGGAATCTCGCCCAGCATCATCTCCCGCCCTCTTTCCGTCGCTACGTCCTCCGCCTCAGGAGGCGCTGCAGATCCGCGTCGCTTGTCCGAAGTGTCCTCTTCGCCCTCGATGGTCGCAAGTGTGCCCAGCAGCAGCGAACTGAGCGATAAGAAGGCAGGAGGTTGGGCGCGCAAGATCAGTTGGGCGGTCAAGGGCAAGGGGAAAGAGCGGGCAGGCGGTGAAGGAAATGTCGCCGCGAAGAGGGCTTTGTTCGAGAGGAAGGATAGCGCGGATGCACCAACGCTGATGAAGGCAGACAAACCGCAAGTTCAGGAAGGTCGTGCGTCTCCAATCTCTTCCACTCGATTCGACTGAACACCATGACTGACGCTGTTCTCCTGCAGGATGGCCTGAAGGCGTTGCTAGCCTTGCTTCTCGTATCCCCCTCGCTACCGTCTTTCCCCGCGCCCAGTCAGGGCCGCCGGTTCGCCCACCTCGTCCGCAGGACAACCTTCATTCTTCGGACGACACAACCTTCCACGGCCATGACATTCCCGGCGTTAAGACACGTGCAGCCGCAATCGATGCAAGCGCTACCCAGGAGCTGACGTCTAGCGCACCAAGAATACGGGCAAAGACGAGCATTCCCGTGGCGAAGGCAAGGCTGCATGCGATGGCTCCTCCTGTGTCCGCCGCGCCCTTGCCGATCTACCGACCGACCCTTCACAAACAACATGCGGCTACCTTTGGCTGCTCAACTGTGCCTCCCGCTGCGCCTTCGACACTTCTTCCGCCTGCACCCATCTACCCCGCCTATTCCCTACCCTCTCGCCGCCTCAGCCCCGACTCGTCCGACGAACCCAGCTCTCCGAGCGACACTGGCAGCGGCGGGTTCACGTCAGACTCTTCGCCTTACCAGCGCGCCCCGAGCCCTTTCCGCTCTCCTTCGCCGGCGAGGTTTCGGGATCTGCTCCCCTCTGCCACAGCGCAGAGTAGTCCCGAAAGGAACGAGAATGGGCTGCCCGTGCCCCTTGAACAGAGCCCGAGGAGCTCGAGAGAGGGGGACAGTCCGAAGAAGCAGGCGATGGGACCGGAGCAGGTGATCGTGATGGAGAATGTGAGGGAGCCCGTTGGTATGTCTTGTTCCCCTTCAGGTCTTCGACTAAGAACCTCGCTGATTCCACACGCTTGCTGATCAGGCCCGGATGCTGATGTGCGCCTCGCTACCGCCGATCTCGGCGCTTTCCTCTTCGACTTCGAGGACACCGCCGACTTCGAAACGTCCGCTGTTCCAGCTGGTAGCGTTCGGTCCCTCGCCTCAACGTCTACGACTTCTTCCGCTTTTGTTGCGTCATCGGCGCTCCCTCACATCCAAGCCGACGTTTCCGACCTCCCCGCCTCCCTTCGTCGCCATCTCCCTCATCTCGACTCGACCGAAAGCCTTCGGTCAACCGTCAGCGACGTGCCACAAGACCTCAAAGCGTTGATCGACGAGGTCGACGATCACATCTCCCTGAACGAGGGCGACCTCGGCCCTTCCCTGTCCTTCGAGGGACAGAGCATGGGTGCAAGAGGCTTCGCAGATGAGCTGGAGGAGCTACAAGTCTCGAACGACTTCGCTACTTGCGAGGCATCGAGCAGCGACGATGACGAGGAGCCCGAGAGACCTGACGGAACCAGTTCGACCGCCTGCACGATGGGCGCTTTCCTGTCTCTCCCGCCTGGTGCGGGTAAGCACACTACGCGAGTCTTCGACGAGGGTGGTGCGACCGCTACCTTTGGCATCGACGCTACTACGGGCAGCTTCGAAGGGGTTTGGAGCACTGCCAGTGCTGTCCTTAGAAGCGCGTTTTCTGGCGATCACGCTGGCTCGGTAGCCGATGTACCCACTCCTTTCCTTCCACCTGTTCTACGCGACGTCCCGGAAATTGAAGGCGAAAACGTCGAGTCGACTGACAGTAGCGACGAAGATATGGCGGACGATCCGAGAGCGGCGTTGAGGGAAAGCGTGAGGGAGGCGCTGGAGATGGGGCGACCATCGGTGCAGATTTCCCTTTCTCTGCTCGCGACGAGCCTTGTACTGAGATGCCCGCGGTACTGCTTGCAGAACGGCGACAGGATGTTCGAGCGGGTGGACGATCAGGTCCAGCTCACTGCCCTTCTCGGTTCGCCCTCCCCACCCGCTTCGCCAGAGCAGGTCCGGCAGACAGCGTTCCTTCGCAACCACTTCCGCAACGGCAGCCTCGTCTCGTCCACGGAAGGATCGCTGGACAGCCACTTCACCATCAACAATTCACCCACGCCCTACCCGCGCTGCGGTCGTCCACTACGCCAAAGCCTCGCCCGCTACTCCCAGGACTACTTTCCGACGAAGCGTCCGAGTCATCGCGCTCGACCTATCTCGGAACAATCTTCTTCTTCCTCAGCAGCAGCAGAACACCAGCAACTCGATCTCAGCGAAGCCACGAGTATCTCCCTCGCTCAAAGCACCCGCTCGACCAACCTCAGCATCTCGAGCATTACGAGTTCCCCATGCCCTGTCCCGAAGAGCCGCCGCATCCCGATGCTGACGGGCAACAGGCCGCCTCCGCTGCAGCCGTCGTTCCGCTTCCCGCCAGAGAAGTCATCGTCTGCTACGCTGAAGTTGCAAGATCGCTCTCCCGGATTTGGGAGCAACTTGTTGGATCAGTTTGCGAAGAAGAGGACTGCGGAAGATACGACGGAAGAGTACTTAGGGCCCATTGCCTCGGCGACCCTTCAAGGTGCGTATCGTTTCCATTCTTGCCTCGAGAAATGTGGCGCTCATAGTCTACTTCGTGTGCAGCCGCGACCTCACCACGCTTCGTTCGCCCTCTACAGCCGTCTCAGCCCGGCGCACCCCTTCCCCGTCCCCGCCTGCTTGAGCTTCAACAGCTCGAGTTACGTACCGTTCCGCCTGACACACCGCCGCCATCTTCTCCCTCCGTCTCGGATGGCGAGCGCCAAAGTCTCTTCAGCTTGGAGTCGCGTCAACCCTTCTTCGACGATGAAGGAGGTCCAGCGCCGCCTGTCTCTCGAAGAAATCGACATCAAGGCCGCCACTCTCGCCAAACCTCCCGCTCGTCGAGCATCCTGCAGTCCGTCATCGCGGAAGAGCCGGAGTGCCCCGTCTCGCTCAATGGTACCACTGTCGAGCTCGCCGTCCGCCTCCATCTCCAGCCCCTTTCGCCGATCAAAGAGCCACCGTCACCGCCAACTTTCCCTACTTCCCCTTACTCGGAGCTTCCATCCGTCGAGATCGTCCTCTCCTCGGGCGATGAGTGTGTGCAACCTCGTCTCGTCGAGCTGGACGATGAGAGCGACTCGGACGAAGACTTCGAGCTTACTGCAGAAACGAACTTCGAGACTACGCGGGTCTTCCTCCACTTCAATTACGAAGCCGACTCGGAGTTGAAGCGTAGTTGGTCCCTTTGGCCTGATACGGAAGCCTCTAGGGAGGCGGTAGCTCGTATGCTCAAGTCCCCCTTGCCTCCCAGACCAAGCTGACCTCTCCCACTCCCTACTTGCTTTGCAGTGTTTAACGCGCCAAGGACCTATCACGCCATCCTCGAATTCCTTTTCTACTCTCAGACCCACTTCCCCTCTCCACCTCACCTCATGCGCTTTGACTCCTTCATCTCTCCCGCTTTCGCCGATCCGCCCACCCCTCCTTCCCCTATTCGCATCCCCTCGCCTATCGTGGACTCGTCCTTCGAGAACACCGGTCTCCTCGCAACGATCCCGCCATCTCCTTCTCCTCAACCAACTATGCCGCCTCCGCCTCTTACGACCAAGGCGAAAGCAGCCCACCCCGCTCGGCGGCCTTTCGGCGAGAAACCCGTCAACAAGCAAGTCTCAGCCCTCTCTCGCTCGACCTCTTCGCCCTCCAAGCAGCCAAAGGAGGACCATTCGCCCTTCACGGCTCTACCGCCACGTCTCGGCTCCAAGCTACGTGGCGTTCGAGCCAAGTTGGCCTCGAAAAGCCCGAAGAAGACGGTGGACACAAGCTTTTTGGGTGCAAAGGTATCGACCAGGAGACAAGGTCAACTCGATGCGGCGATGAGGAGGCTTGAAGGGACGGGTAAGCCAAGCGAGCAGAGGAGCGACAGTGAGAGTGATTTCACGGGGGTGTTGGAAGCGGCGGGAGAGGCGACGGACGAGTTTACCTTTACCAAGTACGGTGGATTCACATAATTCTTTGCGTCGATCGTGACTGACGGTAGCTCTACAGAACCTCACGACATTCGACCCAGCGCCCTCGAGTACGCCGCAAGACCGCCCTCTCGACTCTTCGATAAAACACGACTTTCACAACTTCCCTATTCTCCTTTCGCCTGTTCACGTTCCTCTGGTCTTCCTCCGTCCACAAGTCTTTGTGTCGTTCCGCGCACACTGTCGGTGTCGCATCTCGTTTCTTCTGTCCCACCGTGACCGACCCCCTTCGCCTGGCTGTTTGTCCCCTTTTTCTTTCGCAGATCCGTTGCAAATGGAAACGTTGTTCGTTGCTCTCCGTCCATTCCTCCAGCTATGAAGATCTCGAAACGTCTGCTACTAACTGCAAAGCTTGTTTGATCCAGGGAAGCCAGCTTGTACGAGCTTGCATCGGGAAAAACAGAGAGCGCGACGTCCTCCCGCTTCGTCACAGATCGCCTTCGTACTAGAGCTATCAGTGCTTCGCCCGCTTCAAGAGGTCTCGCGAGCTGCCTCTGGCTGACGGTGGTGCAGAGAGGGAGGAGGAAATTTGACAATCTTTCTTTTCGACCAGGCGGCAAGACTGGGCTGCCCTCTCGTCTTGCTGTCAGGGCAGGACAAGCAGTCTTCTCGAGTGCGTCAGTAGAAGGGTATGCCAGCTCTACAGGTCGGCTGGAGTGAGAATGGGGAAAAGGTGTGGTGGAGGGTCCGACCGCGAGAGCCTTCGCCGTTTCCCGGTTCTCTCTTTCCCTCTTCTCTCTCTCTCTCTCTCTTTCTTTCTTTCTTTCTTCTCCTTGGTAGTCTCACTGACAGAGTAACGTATCCTCCTCATCCTAGTCACCCACTAACCACCACCAATCCCCACCCTCACTCTAGCCACTCAACTACTTCTCCCACTCTCACTACTCTCCGCTTCTTTGTTCTCACCCTACATTCTCCAATTCGTTATGATCCCTCTCTCCCTTCAACACGCACCTCAGACGCCTCCCCGTCAAGTCAACCAACCCACCCTCGCCAAACCCTCACTCGTTCCTCTCTCGCTCGGATCCTCTTCTCCGATTCCAACTCAACCTCGTCAAGCTAGCTCGGAAGGAGCCCCCGTCAAGCACGCTCACTTTGGACAAGTCGGTGTCGCCGAGCCGGAGAGTCCTAGCAGTGAGTGGAGGAAGATGACCAGGAAGGAGAGGGACCGCGTCTCGAGGAGTGAAGGCAACGGTGAGGAAGGACCCCGGGCTCAGGCAGTCACCGCTGCCGATCAAGGTACGTTGCTAATCTTCTTCCCAGACTGTCGCGCAGTGTCTGACGCCTCTGCTGTCTTCGTCAGGGCCGGCTCCCTCGACTCGCAGTGGCAGGAGCGCCACCTTCAGCAAGGTTGTCTCTTCCGACAGGGCATCTCTGGCTGGGCTCGGACAGCCGCAAGCTACGAGCACGGTAGGACCCCTGACCTCCGATAATTTCGCTCTGTATCGCTAAAACTGACCATTTCTTCCCTGGCCCGGCCTTCTCAACTTGGATTCCTGCAGCCCAACGCCTCCCGCAATAGCTCGTACGTCCCTCCTCACCAGCGCACCCGCAGTCGCTCGGGGTCGTGGGGTCCTCGCAATAAGCCTGTCAACCCGCTCTCGGCCTTCGACCGTTCCGCCTGTCCCGAAGAGGAAGACTCGTTTTACACGAACTGCTCGTCCCTCTCGATTGGCGCATCCCCGTCTTCGAGCGCGTACACCACGCCCAACACGAGTCGTTGTTTTGCTTCCCCCGCTCTGGCAAAGCCGTCTCCCGTTGCCTCGCCGCCGACCTCGCCAGTCGCGCTCATCTCGCGCGGCCCTTACCTCGACCCGACTCGCTTCAAGCACCCCACCGCGATCGAGGAAGAGGACGAACTCGACGCCCTCTCGGCGACGGAAGAAGCAGCTCTCGCTGGCGACAAGGATGAAACGTCCAACGTCAAGGCCAGCAAAAAGAGCATTGGCTTCGTCCCCCCTCCCGGCATGAAGGAGGAGAACGAGGACGTCTGCTCCGGTTGCGGCGCCGAGAAGAACCTGGCGTTCATCATTCTCGTAAGTCTGACCATTCCTCCTCGTCTTCGGTGGGATGGTACCCTGACCCCTTTCCGTTTCCGCAGGTCCCCTGCCGCCACACTCTCTGCCATGTCTGCGTCAACGCCTTGATCAACGGAGCGGCACACAAACCGCCTCGCCCCTCTGATTGCTTCGCCTGCTCCACGCACGCCGAGTCTTTCATCCCCACCCACGCTGGAGTCGCCGAAAAGAACGGCGGTATCGGCCTCGTGCTGGCGCTCAAGCAAGTCCTCGAGCTGGAGCAAACGACCATGCCGTCGAACTCGAGACGCGTCTCTCTACCTGCAGAGCCCGTGTCTGCTGAAGAAGCCGAGGGCATTCGCCTCTCTCGCTCCCGTAGGCGTAGGAGCTCAGTCGTTGCAGCTGCCATCGCCGCCACGATCCTCGTTTCCGCCGAGTCAGGCCCAAGCCGCTTCCGTTCCTCTACGTTCGGTACGGCTGGCAGCAGCGCTGCCTCGCGTCCTTCCTCTCCCGAGACGGCGGCCAACTTCGGAGTGGCGTCCAACCCCCTCGACTCTGGCACCGCATCTCCGACCAACCGCAAGTCGGCGGTAGTCCCCGACCTCTTCGGCTACTCACAGCGTGGCTTGGGCTCCGGCTCCGAGGCGGAAGATCACCCCGCGCCGTCCAAGAACCGCAAGCAGTCTCTCGCCTCTGTCGCCGCGGCGGAACCGTCCATCCCGCCGGCCATTGACTGGCCTGTCGTTCGTCTCGACAATCTCCCTTGGGAGGTCACCGCTGACGAGGTCGAGCAGTGGGTTGGAGAAGCCAACCTCGCCAGTGATCTCGACGAGGACATGCTCAAGTCGAGGAAAGAGGATGAAGGTGGGCTGGCCAAGGCGAAGCGGGTCACACTGGCTGTCCACATCCTTTGCAACCGGTGCGTTCGGCTGCTCGTTTCTCCGGTACGTTGCAGCCGCTGACAGTCCCCGAGCCTTGTCGCCTACAGCGCCGATGGGCGCACCCTCAACCAAGCCTACCTCGAATGCTCGTCGCGCTCCGCCGCCCGCATTATCGTCCGTCTCAAGGACGGCTCGAAGCTTCGTAACCGCCCGGTGCACGTCTCGCTCTCGAGTCAAGGAGAGTTCCTCACCACTGTGCGTCTTTTCCTTTGACATTGACTTGACCTTCTCAATTTCGAGCTGACCTTCCTCGTTGTACATTCGCAACCTTGCAGCTCTTCCCTACTTACTCACCCGGCTTCACGACCCTAGAGCCCAACCCGAATCCGAGGAGCAAGTGGGCCGTCCCCATCCCGCTTCTCCTGCAGACTGAGCTCACAGGTCTGCTCAACCTCTGTCGCCTTGAGGTTCGTTCTCTTACTTCTCCGCCCATGCCGCCCTCCTCCTGACGACCTACTTTCGTTGCAGTCCGCTCACGCGAAAAAGGTCTGCGAGAGGCCTTACTTCAACATCGTCACGCTGCTTGAAAAGGTGCGCCTTCGCTTAGTTTCCGTCCTATCTTGGGCCACGCTCACTACACAAGTGCTACCAGATGCCCTGGTCGTACCCGTCGAGCTACAACAGCCAGGCTATCGTCCGCCTCTTCAACACCGCCTGTGCCGCTATCGAGATCCTTGGCAGCATCAAGCATCAGGTTCGCGAATGGAGGGACATCCTCACCGTTATGGTACGCTGCACTATCTTCGTCGTGCCGTCTCGGGTCGCCGCTGATTACAGTGTCTTCTCCCTCGCAGGTCGACGCTATCTTGCATTGTTCCGTTTTCCGCCCCCAGCAGAAGCAGAAGGCCGTCCGCATCGCTGCCAGTATCGGCTTTCAGCAGCCTACGATGCCTCGCAAGGCACGCCGCTTTTCCTTCTGCTGAGATAGGTCTGCTAAGCTGACACTTGCTCTTTGCACCAGTCGTTCAACTCGTCACCCGTCAAATCCAACTCGTTCGAGCTTAACTCCTTCACTCCGTCCTCCCTGAAGGAAAGCTTCGTCGGCACGGCTCCCGACAAGGCCTTCCTCGCCGCCAAGCAAGCTGAAGGTGGTCTCGTCGACGACGCCCAGCTCGTTGAACTTGGATTGCCGTCTCCTCGATTCGGTCTTCAAGATGCACCTCAGTCGACCGCTGAAGAGCGCGGCAAACCCGCGACTGTCCCTGGAGGCAACACCGTCGTTCCTCGCCACCACCGTCGACGTTCGTCGGTTGCGGCGCAGCTCAACATCGACAAGGCGCTCGTCGAGTCTGTCGCTGCGGCACTTGGCATCTCTCTCGAAGCCTCGGCGTCGTCGTCGCAGTGAGAAAGGAGGTAGAGTCACACCGCGCTCAGCTGGAAGAAGTGGGTGAGGAACGGAGGGGTTGTACGCTTGCTCGGTTTCGCGCTCTCTCTCTCCTTTTCTTTCTCCCCCTTCCCCTCGTCGTTTGTCTTTCACCGCTTGTCCCTTTCTTCCCGTCGTTCTTTGCTCTGTCTACGAGCGCGCAGTCAGTCGTGTGTTAGCCGACTCTGTGCCATCCCCTTCCATCGCTATTTGCATCCCCCTCTCTCCCCCTCTCGTCCGCATCATCGCTTGCAGTACCTTCCTCTCTCACTCATCATCGCTTGCAGTACCTTCCTCTCTCACTCTCGTCGTGCCTTCTGTGGGTTCTGCATACCCGCTTGTCTATATCGCAGTAGAGCTTTTGCAACTATCACTCGCAGTCCATTCAGTGTGTACAAGCGGTCTCGAAACCGAAGGGGGAATCCGGTCGACAGCAAGCGACACGATCATTCTTGCACAATTGACGTCTTCTACACTGCTTGTACGGATTTGTAACTTTGACATATGCATGAGACGGGAACCGAGGGAGAGGAGCAGTACAACTTGCGAGGGAGAACCACCGAGAGAATGCTCAGAACGCCTTGTTCATCAACTGCATGGACAGTTCGACTCCGAGCTGCAGACAAGGGAGCAAATGAGTCAGTTTTGAGTACATGAGAAGTAAATGGTGAGAAGGACCTACGAAAGTAGCTGCGTTGGCGGGGAAAGCCTGCGTGCGGGGGGGAGGAGGAAAGCGCATAAGTTTTCCAGCCAATCCCTCCGATGACGATATTTACAAGCTCCCAGTCCCCCCTCAGCCGCAGTAGAGGGACTGAGGGTCGGCAGCGCTCGGAAGCAGGAGATGAGGAAATAACGACGCACCCTAGCCATTGCCGGTCCAAAGCCCTTGAAGAGAGCCTTGACCCCGTCGTGCTTGACGGTTTTGACAGCGCAATCGACGAAACCGGAGTAGGTTCCTTCGGGAGCGCCTTGGAGGCGGGATTTGATGACCTGCGTGGTGGTGGAGGGAAGGGGGGAAACGGGGTTGAGAAGGTCAGCGAGGCGGCGAGGATATCCAGAACACGTCGCAAACAGACTGGGAGGAGATGAGACAGAGGAGAGGCGACGTACATCAGGAGGAATCGCAAACGTCCACATGGTCACTCCCGCCACTCCACCCGCCACCATCACCGCTCCCAAACTCAAACTCGCCGGATCCGTTCCCTCGGGCGTCAGCTTTTTCTTGACATACTCGTACGCGACAAAGTAGGCTGCAGATCCCGGACCGTCTCGAGCGAGGGTCGCGGTTGTGCCGCGGTAGATGGAGCGGAGACCGCCTTGAGAATAGAGTTTGCGGACGGCGTCGAGGGGGCCGGAGTACAGTTGTTGACCGCCTTGGCCCTGCATCTGATCGTTGTCGCAAGCGAGAGAGTGAGGACCGTCAGACAGCGAGACTCGGTGTTTAAGCAGAAAAGGTTCAATGCAGGAAGGGGTGAAGAGGGAGGAACAGCAACGTGCCTGCAAGAGCACCTTGACGCGTTCTACTGGCGCAGCGACCAGAGTGGTTGGGATAGCGGAGAAGAACCCGGCTGCTGCCAGTTCGCTGTAGGACAAGATAGAGGAAGATCGTGACGGGGTCGCGGCGTAGACGAGTTTCTTCCCCATGGCGTAGCCCTATTAAGTAGAACAGCAGGACTCGTCAGTGAACCGCGAGAGCTCGCGAGCGTATAGTGTTAACCAGAGACGTTAGGAGGGCGCGGGAGACAGGAAAAGGGCGGCAAGTGAAGAGACGACGGTGAAGCGGGACGTACCCAGAAGCTGACTGCGAACATGGGAGTGACTGGCAAGGTATCACAAGCGTCAGTCTCGAGGCGCTTTCCTTACAGCCACATGTGCATGTCCTCTAGGTGACGCAACAGCGCAGCGGGGCAGGACAGGAAGAGACCGACCTCCAGCCAGAGGAGCGCCCATTCCGCGGTAGAAGCTGCTCGTCGAGTGTGTCAGTGGCTACTGAAGAGTCAAGAACCCGGGATCAGGCCAGAGGGAAAGCAGGGCGCACCCCTTTACGCCATCTCTTGCCAAGGTCTGCCTGACGACATCCAGCGCTCCCGCGTACTGGCCCGGTGCGGCAGTCTGCACGCGTACTTTGACTGTATCGAATGGCTACATTGCGAAGGGACTAAGGTGAGTGGCAGCTCAGCCCGCGCGACAAACGAAGGAAGTGGGGGGTCGATAGTGAGGGAGAAGGACTGACCTGTCCGACCAGTACGGCCGAGATACCTCCTGCTCCACCTGACAGGAAGCTCTTTATTCCACCTGTGGAAGACTCTGCTACTTTCTCCTGTTTGGATTTGAGGAGATCGGGACGCTGAGGGGAAGCAGGTGGAGATGAGGTGGACGTCGAAGGCTGCGGGAAAGAGTGAGAGTGAGCACGCAGGTTCGAGAGCAGGTACATCCCCAGCTGAACGCACCATGCTGAGTTCAAGGTGTCGTGAGAAAGTGAGAAAATGAGGAAATCAAAGTTGGACGTGTGAAGTTCAATTTCCGGTCACCTCTCGCGCTCTCACATCTCCTCAGATCTACCTAAAGACCGCGTGGACAGCACTACACTCTTTCAAGTAGAGTGCTGCGACTTGACCGGTGTCGTCGGAAGCCGAAAGGGAGGAGACCGCCAACTTGATCAGTTGAACGAGGACGACGGGGAGCAACCACTCATCTAGCACTCTGGGACAAGGTAGACACCACTCCGCACACTCTCTGACTCTGCCTGAACACGCTCACCTATTTCGTTCGTGGGCAGATGCCGGCTTCGCTGCCTTGTCCGCCTTCTCCCGCTGGTTTCCCATGATCCACCGCTTCTATCGCTCTGCCGAACTGCGCCAGCACCTCCTGGCTTTCGGACTGCTCCTCATTCCGCTTAGCCACGCACGCCCTCACGGCGGACGTCTCATTGATCGACAGCCCGGACCCCGTCCGACCTTCTCGCGATGCCTTGTCGCCTCATCCTCCTATTTCCTCTCACTGAGACTTTTCCCGCAGACTCCTCTGCGCTGCCAACCGTTATGAATCCCCTCAACGCAATCTACGGCTGCCCGAGGCCGCGACCCGCAAGGACTCGCCGCGGAGGCGCAGCGTTTGTGGGCTGAAGCGCTGAGCGTCGAGTACTCCTGGGCTTTGCTGCTGCCTCTTTCCCTTCTGTTCGCTCGCTGTTGCTCGCCTCGACGACTCTAGGACAGAATGGACACCATACAGACGATCACAACAGAGGAGCAGCTCGTCGCCTTCCTCGTGCGTTTTATCTCTGTTCCTGTCCAGCCGGGGTTCACTTCCACTAACTTGCTGCTGGGACAGGCGAACTCGCTCCCGTTGCTCCCGAAGGGTGTCAACCCGTACGTCTACCTGCGACAGCAGGTTGACTCCGTTGGTGGAGGCGCACAGCCGGCGTCGACTGTGCCGTTACTGATCGCATGCATCGTTGCAGACGGAATGTACGTTCACCTGCTCTTGTCCTTCAGCATGAGCGTCGGCTTCGTGATTTCCAGCCGCTCACCAAGTGATTGTACCCCCAGCCTCGTCTTGCTGTTCCTCATACTTTTCATTCTGCGCATGCGAAATCGCACGTTCTGGCTCGCCCGAGTGGTCAACGTCGACCGAGGAAGAGGCTACCTACTCTTCCATTACCAGAATGCCTGGTGCATTCCGGTCGTCCTCATGCTGGCGACCTTGCAAATCTTGATGACGTGCGTCTTCTTCTGCCGTTCACCCAAAAGCTTGTTGACTGACTCTCCCGACGAAAAGATGCCTCTACTACTCTAATCATGGTCACCTAGTGAAGCCGCTTTTCGCGGCGGCTTGCTTTCCATGGTGAGCTCGGGATTGTTATTTTCTTCTGCTGCTTGGACTGCACTAACGCGCCCCATTCCTGCAGGCTAGGAGGCGTGACTTCTATGATTCTAGCCACCTGGACTCTTACGACTACCTGTAAGCTGAGCCTCCAACCTGCTGGTCTTTTCTGTACTGATCCCTTCTGGCCCTGCAGATATACTCCATCGCCGGACCTACGCCACCAAAGGCGCCGTCCCTTTCTACTTCTCCTCGCCATTCATCACCATCGCCTTTCTCAGCTTGACCGCAGCCTATATCGCGATCAGCTGCTACTTCGGTTCGCGTGCGGACTGGCTCTGGAGAAACTTTATCGACTCGTTTTTGACGGCGGAGGCTCGACTAATCCGAGCTGCTCAGGAGTACTCGGGGACTATCGAGACCGACGACCTGCGAGCAGTGGCGCCCAGCATGCTTGCCATGGTTAGGGACCTCGACCGCCTCATCTTGTACGTCCCTTTGTCTTGCTAAGCTACGCAGGATTGGCTAACTTCGAATCTCGCAACCTCATAGCTGGTACCGAGGCGCCTTCCTCGTCAACGGCGCCGTCGCAATCGCCTTCCTCTTCTACTTCGCCATCATCAGCTTGGTCTACATTGCCGCCCTTCGGCAAAGTCTACGAGAATTCGCTGGCAAGTCAGCCACCGGCGTGGCTATGTTCCAAAAATCTCTGCGGGGTCTTATTGCCGTCACGACGTCTTTCGGGTTCTTCATCCCGGTTTTAGCCGCCGACGCTTTCTGGGTTCGTTGAACTTTCTCCTCTACATCTGTGCGCCTGTGCTGACCCGATTGTTCAGGTTGCATTTTCTGCTCGTAAGATAATCGCAAGCCCGTCAAGCGTCTACGCCGAACTCTCCTTCATCATTCCAATGTACGTCTTGTCTACTCCTTGCCCAGCCGAGCTCCTCTCACCTTTACGTCTTGCGCAGTTTCACCTGTATCTTCGCCTCAACCCTCGCCGTCCTCCTCATGCTCTACCAAACCCTCTCCAAACAGGCCCCAAAGTCGCCCGAAACAGCTTGCGCCCCCGGTCCCGCCACGTCCCTCCCAACCTCTACTTCCTATGCTCAACTAGCTCACCACTACACTCATTTCGCGCTCGCCGCTTCAGAGCCTCTACCTTCTCTCGCCTATCTGTCCGCCGCAGCGGGTAGTACGAAACTCGACCTCGCAGCGCCGTTCGAGGACCTCGAACTCGCCGTGGTAGGGGACGAACAAAGCGAGGGCAAGCACGGGTTCACTGTCAATGTCAGTAGGCAGGAAGTGAAGGTGGTTACGTTGGCGAGGGAACCTTCGAGACCATCTTTGGAGGCGGAGGCGATGGAGGATCGGGGGTTGAAGTGGTATAATTGATTGAGCTTGAAAATGGGGGGGGCGCGAGAAGGGGAGGATACACGGTTGGACAGTCTTTATCATGTTTTGTAACACTCTTCTTTCACGGCTTATATACCGGGACTTGGACATTCGGGCGAGCCGAAGTGAGCGTTAAGTAGATGCGGTATGGTAGGAACAGTTGGGAAGGTCCGGTGCAAGGTATGGTTTCCAGTGCCTGATGAGTGCAACGCAGAGCTCCAAAAGGGCGCACCGCTGCATTGCCAGATCGCTCCACGTTTGGGAGAGAGGGAGAATGGAAAAGCTCTTGAGGGACCTCGCAAGCTTGACGACGATGAACCTGCATTGCGGTCCGAGTCGGCTCGCCGGGGGAAGCGGCGCAGCGGACGATAGAAGGCATGCATGCCAGAGTCCCAGAAGACAAGGGGACACCAAGAGAGGGAGACCAAGTTTTTTTTTTTCTCTCGTCTTCTCGCTTTCCGGTACATGTACCTGTCTGCCTCTACGCGCACGCAGATGCAATGGTCCAGCGCGGAGCGGTACAGCTCTACAGTCCGTCCGCTGGCAGCTGCACGCGGACAGCGCCGCGATGTGACGAGTAGCAAGGTAAACGGGAAGTAGAGGCAGAAACTGAGTCTGAGCACCTCGCAAGCGTGCGCAGCCCACCAACCCTCTTCCGCGCTCCCCTCTCGACGCGACCTGCAACTCTCGAACGCGCGGGCAGAGGGAGAGAGAGAGAGGAAACGATGGTCCCGTAGAATTCCATCGCAACCGCCCTGACCGCCCGAGAAGAATGAGAGAAAAAACAACGCAGTGTGAATCCCCGAGTTTACTTCTTCTTGCCCTCGGTAGCCTTCTTGACCTTGGCAGTACCGCGGAACTTCTTGGCTGCGCACGCAGAGACAACCGTGAGTGGGAAAGAGTAGAAACGGGCAAGGGGAAAAAGGGAGACGGACCGCGGTTCTTGCGCTCCTTGCGGAGCTTGCGACCGGCACGCTCCTTCTTCTCGGCGAGACCGAACTGTAGAAGGCGACAGGAAGCGTCAGGAGGCGCAGGAAGGGCGAGAAACGGCCATAAACCGAAAAAGATGCGCAAGTCGCCACAAAGTGCTGGAAATCGCGGCGGCGAGGATGAAAATACGACTAGCGACAGTACTTACGCGGACAAGTCGGTATCTCGGTTCGAAAGCGAGCGCACTACCGGCTCGTGCGCGTCAGCCACAGTACGAAGATCCATGGAAAAGGAAAACGGGAACATACTCCTTGGAGTCGTAGATGAGGGCAAAGCCAGTCGACTTGCCACCACCGAACTGAGTCCTGAACCCGAAGACGATGACCTGCTCCTTGGGGGCCTTGTACATGGCCGCGAGCTTGTCACGGAGCTCGTCCTTGCTGACGTTGGCGCGGGTGGGGTGGAGGACGTCGACGACCATCTGCTTGCGCTGAAGCAGACGGTTCGTGAGGAACTTGCGGGTGCGGAGGGTCACAGCGCCGGTGGGGTCCTGAGGCGGGTGGAGCGGATAAGGAATATTGGCGGGGTTCGAGAAGTCGAGGAAGTGGGGAGGAGGTCAAGGTCGAGAGGTGCGAGTCGGGTTGCGGTGGCGGCATGATGCAGAGCGAGTGTTGTAACGAGCAGTTGGTCAGCCTCACCGCTCTGATAGGAAAGGAGAGGTTTACTGCTGTAGCCCCATACCGCCCGCTCACGACCCGCCGTTGCCAATTTCACGTCTCGACGCCTTGCTCGCCTGTCCTGCATGCGAACCGTGCTATACAGGTTCAGCCATGCCCCCTGGGCGAGTCCCGACGCGGCCGAGGGTGTATGGACGAGCCGCAATTCCCCCTCCTCCGCCATGCCATCTCGCCCATGTCTCGTCTGCCATGTCCTCTGCGGGTTCCGTTCCTGCTCGTGCGTGCTCCAGAGCCATCGTTTGTGCGCATCCGGGGCTGGTTGGAACGCCCAGGGACCTTGGAGGCGAGATGTCGGGTAGACTCGAGTTTTCGAGCTCGAGGCCAAGTCGGTGATCACGTCCAACGGTGACAGTTGAAGGAGGCGGGGGGGCTAGGGAGGGGTGTACAGGGAGTATAGCTGACCATGGTGGGCGGAAAGGGTGGCGCTGAAGCAGGGTAAGCTAGCAGAACGAAGAAACAAGAAACAATTCTCCTCATCTCTCTCTCTCTCTCATCCCTCTCTCTTCTTGCCCATTTCCTCCCTTCTCTCTCTCGCTCTCTCTCTTTTGTGTCCCTCTTGCCGCCCTTCTCCCGTCGCTGCCTAGCCTGCATCCGCTCATTCTATTCCCCAAGCCACAACACTCTTCCCGTCTCTATCACCAGTGCCGACTAGCGCTTGCTCTCTCGACCAAGTCGCCTTTTTCAGCTTACCCTCGACACAGGCCTTTGGTCGCTGCCCTCCCGGACACCAATGACGGCTTGAGCGGTGCAGATTCACCTTTCAGGTGAGCAATCCTCCCTTGCCCTCGTTCTCTTCCGGGCCCTCCTCCTTCACCCCTCGCCCATCTACATGATGAGTTCTACAACCATCAGTTCTGCTACCGAACCGTCCTAGAAACCCGGTCATGGCGATGCATAGACACTATACCAAAAATACCACTTTCTGAACCCTTTCCGACGAGGACGAGGAGCGGCCGCACAATAGCCAGCGCGAGACGTGAATGGCAGTACTGACTCGCCCCTTGCCTCTTAGCATGCAGATTCCCTCCAGCCTTGACACACCCTTCGCCGCTCCCGACACTTGCACAACAGCCCTTGCCCACGTCTTGTGCTTTTCGCTCGCCATTGCCGGCCTCGCCCCTCCGGTCCTGACTCGCCTCGTCTCCTGCTTCCTACGGCTGCAGCCGCCTGCGCCAAGAGCGCGGTCCACCGCTGCCAGTCCACAGGCATTGGGCTGTCCTTCCTGCTCCCGCTCGTTCCCCGCTACTTGCCTTTTCTCGCACGGCACTAGACGCCGTTACCGGTTCGAGTTCGTCAGCTTGACATACCGTGTATGCTGCCCCGCTCTACGTACAAGCTATGGAGGATGCCGACCACTCGACCATCGCCTTTCCTCCATAGCCTTTCGCACTCGCGCCTCCCTGTTGCGGCTGAATATGCTGACAACATAAAAATGCGGTTCTATAGATACTAAAGTATGGTAATCAGGGTGTAAGAATGAGCTAATGACAACAAGAAAGGACAAAGTGCGGTCGCCGTGCGAATGTGCGTGCGGGATGAAACCCTCGCAAGCTGGCGATGCAGTGTGAGGACGGGAATTGGGCGAGGGCGGAACATGGGAAAGTGATGCGGAACCGAGGGGATCGTGGAACGGAGGGCTGCCGGTTCTCTGCTCAACCTCCTCACATCCCCGTCCCATTGTTCATCAACCCCTGCTGCAACCTCATTAACCCAGCGTACTCCTGCGCTCCGTACCCTGCAGCAGCGGCCGATACCGCGCTCATCCCGCTGCTACCACTGATGCTGTTGCTGGACAAGCCAAAGAGGTAGAACCGCAGTCGACTGGCGAAGCCCGTCAAGGTGGAGGGGGAGAAGAGGCGAGAGAGGGTGAGGTAGGTGAGCATAATCAAGAGCAGGAAGAGGGAGTCTGTAGAGAAGTATACATGGGGCGCGCAACACGGTCGAGGCGGGGAAGAGAGGGGGAAAGCGCCAGTTGTAGGTACGATTCAAAAGGGCGTAGGATAGCCGAGGGCATCGGTATGATCGGGACCGAGGTTTCACGGGCAGAGGCAAGGTCGAGGCAGGAGGTCGGGGGGAGACGGAGGAGGAAAGCGAGGAAGCGGAAAGATCGGTCAGCGAACACAGCAGACGTCGAACACCTCGTAACGGCGCAAGGGGCGACTGAGCGCGACGAAGAGACAGTGTAGCGTACGGACAAGCCATGACTCCCACTGCGCGAGTTGAAGCCGGAGAGTCAGCCTCGTCCTCCTCCAAATTCGGCTTCAGGCAACTTTGAAGTTTGGTCCGAGGCAGAGGGAGAGTACGCACTGGTTCCAAGGTCACGATAGCCATGCTACCGCTGTAGTAGATCTTCCATTGCTCGACCTTGCTCAAAGGCTTGGGAGGATACCGGTGAACATGGTGGTGAAAGACGAGGGCGCCGGGAGGTGGTGTGGTGAACTCGCGTTGTGATGAAACGAGGGTGCTGGCTGGCGGTGACTCGCGTATTGTAGTTGCAGCTGGCGCAGGGCGTAGAAGCAGCGTCTGAGTAGCCGACATGGTCGCGAAGAGTTGAACGGAAAGAAAGAAGTCCGATTGGAAGAAAAAATGGTGAGGCCGAGCGATCTCCGGGTTATACAGCGAACGCCGTATATGGTATTCGCCGTTACCAACCTGCAACTTATGGAACTGTAGTCGCTACTGCTCAGGACGAGGACGTCCATATTCTTGTCTGCGCATCCCCTCAAGCGAGGTGCACCGGTCGAGAAGGGAACCGCAAAATCGAGTTTTCCCTCTAAGGTAAGAGAGGCTGCCAGGTCAGTTGAAACGTTCAGGCCTGCGTACACACGGTTGCAGGCCGAGGCGTCGCATGGGACAGTGTTCAGCGCTTCTAGTGCCTCGAGAAATATGCAGGAAGCTTCACTGTACTGGGCGATGTCACGAACTCCTCTTCACTCTGCACAGGCTGAGTCGATAGCGCGTCGCTCGTGTGTAAGTCCTGGGCCCCGCCCGTAAAGTGGCGTGTAGCGGTCATGAGCTTTGGATCTTCGGTCGCTCCGACTCGCGCCTTGGCCCAGCAACGTCGAGCACCTCGAGCAATGCGCAGGGAGCAGAAAAACCATACCTCCGGCAGAAAAGGTACGGAGGACGCGGAGTTCGACGAGTGAGGCAGAAGCAAGCTGAATAAAAGGCAGTGGTCGTAACGGTTGTCTTGGCTAGCCGCGAGAGAGGTATTGGCAGTACCGAGAGGAAGGAGAAACGAGAAGGAGATTGAGCGTACTGTCGAACGAGGAAAGGCCGCATCAAGCCTGCCCTGACGTCGAGCACAGGTGTGCTCAGTTCTCGACTGGTGTGTCCAAGCAGGCGAGGTACATTCAGTTGGCAAGCCGTTCACCACGGTTCTGACGGATTCAGGCGTAACTCCTCCCGCCATCAACCGTCTGATGAGGCGCTCCAGCCTGGATGCTCCCAGCCTAAGCCGTGTTTGCGCGCCATCAGGCGTTGGAGGTGAAAAAGGACCTTGCAGCTTGTAGTTGGGCGAGCTTGGCGGCGAGAAGAGGAGGCAGCAAGGTGGCGAAGTTAGGCTGGCTTTTGAGGGCCATCCTGATCGTCTTATGATCGTTCGGTCGGTTATGCCAGCTCAAGGCGGGAATCCCGCAGTTGCGAGGATGACGAGGCGAAAGAGACGAGGGAGCCAGGCGCAGACAGATGGGGTGGACAGAGACGGCGCTAGGCAGTGTTACTGTGTAGTGGTGGTGTCTCTCGGGCGCTAAAGCGGTGTCGAAGAGTGTGGCAGTGAAGAAGATCGTGAGACTGCTATGGGAGCGAGAGCAGGTTGATCACCTCGCACTCGCTCTTCTGCCGCCTTTGTAGCACCCGCAACTCTCTCTACCGTCATGAGCGACCCGCATGTCACCCTCCCGAACGAGCTCTGGCACCACATCATCGCCCTTGCCGTTCCTCCTCCCTCCTTCGATCAACTTGGTCAACAACGACAACACACCCTCGTACGCTGCGCCAGAGTCTGCAAAACTTGGTCAAAGGCTCTCGACATGCTCTACGATCAAGTCACCCTCGCCACCTTCGCTCAAGTCAACGCCTTCTGTAGCACGTTGGCTCAAACCGCCGATCACCCTCTGCGCGCCAGACGCGCTGAGCGTGTACGCGCTGCACGGGTCGGCAAGATGTGGGACACTATGGACAGGGATCAGGAGAGCAGAGAGCTGGACTTGGGCAAGTTGTTCAAGCTCTGCCCTCGCCTCGAAAGCCTTTTCCTTTCTAAACTGGACGGACTGCGCTTCATCGATCCGAGCTGGAACAGCCAGAGTAAGCTTGGTTCATCTTTGCGGCTGACTGTGTGTGTGTGTGGTCGAACTGACACACTCCTGCCCTCAGCGTTGCGCAGTATGCACATCTGCGACTGTTCTATTTCCGCGTTCACCCCGGAAGACCACGCAACCTTCGTCGAACGCTTTCCGCGACTGATCAACCTCACTCTCGTCGACGCCGATCTACGCGGCGGCATAACCCTGCCCGCCTTATCCCTGTTCCACCCATACTTCTACCGCCCGTCTTCTCCCCTTCGAGGTGTCAACCTGACCCGCAGTCACTTCTGCAACGTGCTCAGTCCAACTCTCCGATACCTGAGCGTCGACTCTCTCCCCCTCCCTCGCTGGCAAGCCGCCACAGACTTGACCAACGCCTCCCTCGACTTTTTCAGCTGCCCGGCCGAACTCCTCCGACCAGAGGGGCAGCTTGCGAATCTGCCTCGCACACTCCGCGTGCTCCGCCTCACTTCCGGGCACTTTTTCGGCTCCGACTTTCTCACCCCCTTTCTCTCTTCTCCTGCCAACCACCTGTCTCAGCTCGAGGAGTTAATCCTTCCGATGCGGGTTTCAACGGGCGCAGCGTATGGCGCTTTGAGGGAATGGGCAAGCGAGTCGGGGATCAAGATGACTTGGGAGAGGGACGAGGCGGGACAGGGAACCCTGCATGACGAGCCGTTTTGGCGGGTGGTGGAGCGGCTGGAAGGGCAGGCGGAAAAGCAGGAGAAGGTGGCTTGAATTGGACGGGCGGCGGTGAGAACTCCGGCTGTGCTTGGGTAGATTCGGGCTGTGCTTGGGTAGAATAGTCCGGCTGTATCTGCGCAAGCTAAGGAAACGTGCGACCGTACAGAGAGTTCTTCGCGGCGCAATGTGATTACATTCTTGCTGCGGCTTCACCGGGTTAGACGCCGACACAAGCTCCGCGTTCACCTTGCTTGTGAGGGCAGACAAAGGTCCATTGAGGGGCCGCAATAACGTGAACACTTGGCTCGAGAAGAAGAAAGAGCCCAGGCTGACTTGGTTGAAAGCGCTCGCGGTGAACAAGTCTGCACTTGCCTCATACACAGTGGCCACACAGAGAGAAAGAGCCGTAAGAGAAAACTGAAACCTTAGATCATTCAAGCAAGTACAAGGGGTATCTACAAAGTGAAGGGGAAAAGACCAATTGACTCGGAGAAAGCAACTCCGTTGACCCCGACAAGCCTGTCACCATCAACTCGCTTAGAAGGCGACGCCCTCGACCGACCTCCGCCCCCTTCAACTCCCACCGTCACTCCTCACCCTCTTCATCGCTCGACAGCGCAATAACCCGCTTTTTGTAGGCCTTCTTCCCCGGCTCCGCTTCCGACTCGACAGCCCGCTCTTTACCCTTCTTCGACGGATTCGGCGGGGCAGGCGTCGAGACCTTGCCGGAAGAGGTAGATCCGGCGGCGGATTCCTTCTCCTTCTTCTTCTTCTCCTTCTCCCTCCTTCTCGAGCGGCGGCGCCTGAGACGACTTCGAAGTCGAGGTCAAGGTCGAGGGTACTTTGACCGCTGGCATGGGTGGGGCCGACGTGACCGGCTGCTGGTAGAGGCGGTAGGCTGGATGGCGATGTAGGTGCGATTTTTCTTGGCGGGCGGAGCCGAAGTGGCAGAAGCGAGTGGTCCCTTCTTGGACGGCGGGTAGGCATCCGGAGAGGTAGTAGTGGGAGAGGTGTCGAAGCGGGATTCAGAGCTGAGACAGTTGGAGGAACGGCTAGTGCGGGAGTCGGAGGAGGTGGACAAGCTCTGTCGACGCTGCAATGCCAACGGCCGAAGTAAGCCAACTTGATTCACGGAGTAGAACGGCCTCGAGCGTGCCTTGCGTAGAGCCCTACTCATCTCCACCACCTTGGCCAGCGAGACCGGCTTGTCCTTCGACTTGACGCCGAGAGCCTCGAGGCGATCTTCGAGTGTAGGCGGCTCGAGACCGTTATGTTGGCGAGCGTTGTGAGAGCTCAAGCTCGAACGCTGAAGGAGAGATTGCAGGTTAGTAAGCAGGGAAGGGCATAGAGTCGAACTTGCCGAGACTTACGATATCGTACTTGACCTTACATTCAGTGCACTCCCAGATGATGCCGAGCTGAGTCTGCACATGACCACTCTGGTAATGCTGATGCAGCGAGGTTTGCTGTGAACCGAGAATTGTAAGCGGCATGACAGGGAAGGAAAGGAACAAGCCCACATGGTGGAAGGTGAGATCACAGCCTCTATAAGGACACGGAAAATTCTTCCGGAGCATGACACTCTTGGTGACGGCGAAGCTTGTCCTCCTACAAGCCAACAAAGGGGTGGGCGCCCGCAAGATCTCACGAGGCGAGGGGAACAGGAAACGCAAACGTAACATACGTTGACGCATTCTTGACCGCACTCGCCACATCGGAAATCGACACTGGGCTGCTTGGCAGGTTTCGGATACCAACCCAACGTCGGAGGTAGGCAACGCCGCATGAGCGGCTTGGCGCGGTGGAGCGCATGATGCAGGCTGGCTGCGAAGGCAAAGTCCGGGTCAAAGGGGAAAGATCTACGCAGGGCTCACACGCACCTGCAGAAGTAGTATCGATGCGATACGTCCCGATGATTTCCGAGATGCGGCCGCGGGTCCTGGTCGCTTGCCTCTCGCTACTACCCAAGGAACTGCTCGCTGCCGCAGTTCTGCGAATGTTGCGATCCTTCTTGATGAGCTCGAGGTCGTACAGCACAAAGTCGAGACCTTCCAAGTCGGCCAGCTGATCGTTGTCGGACCTGAGAGGCGGGATCGACTGACAGAGGGCGAAGGGTGCGGTGGCTGCGGTTTCCGTCGTGGCGGAACCTGCGGGCAGAAAATGGTCAGCAGCGACGAGGGAAATGACAACTGACGCACCCCTCCTCTGATACAGGAACACTACCTCTGCATCATCTTTGACCTGCCGACTCGGCGGCAGCTCTTCGGATCCCGCTTCGAGCGCATCATCGCACGGCGCGCCCCATTGAGCGAGATCCACGCCATGGCCACTGGTGGTAATTGAGATATGACAGTCGACGGTGTGGCGGATCGAGGCATAGATCCAGCCTTGGTGCAGGACGGGGAAAACCTCGGGGTCCAGTGCCTGCCACTGCTCGATACCTTTCAGCGCCGTGTCAACCTGAACATAGGTCAGAACAACGACATCTGCAGCCTTCTTCTGCAGCGACTCGACAGCATAGCTGAATCCGATCTTGGCGAGTTGCGCTAGGAGGTTGTTGACCGTCGCCTTCCTTCGGAGCGCGTTCTCACCTGAATTTCCTAGACATGCGAGTCGTCACGGTGATGATGTAGGAGTCGGAAGTGAGTTGGCGAGTCCCGCTAGCAAGAGCGGCGTTATCTCCGACGTTGTCGCGTCCGGGCGGAAGGGGAAGGAGGTGGAACGGGAGGTTTGCCGTCAGGGGGTTGGATGGCGAAGTCGTAAGACGTTCATGCTGGTGTACGGAAGCTTGCTGTTCAGCGTCGGTTGCGACTGCGCTCAGCCTTGCTGATCAGCATGCGGCAGTACGCGAGGTTCAGATCAGGAAAGTGTAAGTTACAGCAACGTACCTTTGCCGATCAACCCAAAGAGACCCTGTACAGACTGCGCAGCTTGGTGCATGCCATCTTCTTCCCCACTACTGGCCGCAGAGTCTGCATCGAGCGCGGGCGTGAGACTTGACGAACCGAATTTAGTCGGGGCAGGCGGGGCATAAAGAGAGATTCAATCAACGTACAGTACCTTTATCCTCAACGTCCATCGCGATAGCCTCCTGCTGCTCACCAGCCTTGCGCACGGAAAGCTTCTGTGCCTCCGACCCGCCCTCGTCCTGATCCGCTTCATGCTCCCCGCCGCTCGCGCCTCCTTCCTCCCCTCCCCATCCCCCATCTTATCTCCTTTCTCGCCATTCCCTAGTTATCCCCCTCCTCGCCGCAACCGCGCCCGTTCCTAGTTGCAGGCGTTTGCGAGCGCATCTTGTTCAACTCCGTGGGGCGACGTCAGAAAGCCGTCGACGCTCCGACGCTCGTCGCAATGGGCTGTCGTGCGGCAGTCGCACCCTGAATGCTGGCGGGGGCTTGGGATTGAAGAGAGCGTCGGAGAAAGTGCGCCCGAAGATGTCGAGACTGATGAGGACAAGAGAAAAGAGGCGGATGATGGCAGAAGGCCTCAGCGTCAATTTAAGGGCTCAAAGTACGTAAGTCCAACCTTCTTCCTCCACTCTCCGCTCAAAGTCGCTGTCTTCCTCGTCACCGCCTCCTTCGCCATCCCGCCTATAGATGACAAACGCTCGACTCGCTCAACGACTGTGAGGTGACATACATACCGGTACATGGGGTACCGCCCGGTATCTCTTTCTACCATGTACGCCCGGTTCTTTCCTCTGTTCCGCCCTCTCAGGTCCCGACACGAGACGATGCTGATCTTTCCGACTTCTTCAGCCCCGCCTCACCTTCCTCTGGCATCTCAACACTCTAGCGCTTGGATGGCGTGGTGAATGCCGTACGCTCCTGTACGTGCTACCGTCCAGCGGTCTCAAAGTTCGAGGGCTGACCTTCTCAATCTGGTTTCGCTCCGCCCTACTCAGCTATATCATCACGGACTCGCCGCACCAGAGCAAAGCGTTCAAGGTTATCGAGGGACGGCCTTCGCCGTTCGATGCGGGCAAGCGGTTGTTTGCCTCGGTTCGTTTTACCCTTCTCCGGTGCCCTATCCTCAGTCGAACGCCAATTAATCCCTCCTGTCTACAGCCCGCTGGAGCTGCTCGCGACTGTCTCGTCGGCCCCGACTCTCTCTCTGTCACGGTCGACCCGTCTTTACGCCTCTCGTACTCCGACTGTCTCCTGCCTCCCGATCCAGCGGCCTTCTCCACTCCGTACGGCCTCTATGGAGGCGGCAACCCCTCCTTCAGCCCAGCAAACCTCCTCTATGGCGCACAAAGCCCTGCTACAGCTCAGCACACGCAACAGCAGCCCAGCCAGCGCACATCCTTTCTCCCTGCAGCGGCGGCCGCTTCTCCCGTCAATTCAGGTCTCCCTCAGATACCTGCGCCTCCACCCGCAGGTGCCAGTGCAATGGCAGAAACCGGGTCAAGCACGACACCCTCTCATGCCGCAGCACCCCCTGCAATGCCTGATCCGCCACCGCCTCCTCCGCCGCAAGTCGAGGTCGAAACTCACGATACCGCACTCCCTGCCGCAATCACCGCCCCGCCTCCTCCTCCGCAGACCTTGCTGGAGGAACTCGACGCGGGCACTCAGCTCAAGCAGCCGAGCAAGTCGGCGAAAGGGGAACGGGAGGTTTCGACCGGTTCGTCGTCCGCCTCGCTTGTTCCGAGTACCGGGCGTGCGTCCGCCGCCGCACCCGGCACCTTTCCTCTATCGCCGACGAGGTCCGTCGATGGCGTAGGTGCTTTAGTCGATACTGCCGCAACTTCGGCGGCCCAACCAGGCTCTGCGACTCCTCCCCAGAAGAAGCCTCGATACAGTCCCTCTCCTTCGCCACCGAACGCTCAAGATGCACCGATTTCGGCGGCTGACGATGTCACCTCCGACTTCCTCGAGAACCGCAGTCGTGCCCCGACCCTACTTTCATCCTCCACCAGCAGCAACTGCGCTCGCCGTGCGTCTTCTGTGACGTCCGAGGATAGCCACAACACCCAGCCTCCTCTCCCAGGACTTTCGAAGCAGGAAGACACGAGCCACGGAACGAAACGTCGCCGGAAGAGCCGCTGGGACATCAAAGACAGGGAGACGCAGGAGCGGGAGGAGCAAGAGGAGCGGGAGCAAGGCTGCGCGGGAAGAGCTGCTTACGAGATGGGCGTGGGCACGGCCTGGCGCACAGCATTCGACGGAGCAGTCTCTCCTCACCTCTTTCCCGCCGCCTGACCGCCTCGTCGACCAGATCTTCGAGGGCGACTCCTCCCTTCCGCCAATGTTCTATCACTCGCAGGCGCTGCGCAAGCGCTTGATGAAAGGTTGTGTCTACCTGACTCGTGTAAATCTCGGGACAGGGAGTGGCTTTTTGGACGAGCGGAAGACTCAGGAGGTGGTGAGAAGGGTCGACACTTGCGCTCGCAACCCGTCGCCATTGTGCGTTGCGTTTTCTTTCGCTCGGCACTCACAATTTACTGATCTTCAGCATATCCCTCCTGCCTATCTCGCCGCACAGCACGCATGTCATTGTTGCGCCCGCATACTATGCGTCCCGCGATGCCTACGACCTGTTCTTCGTCTTCCGCGACGTGCAAGACTTCGACGACTGGTATGGCGACGACAGGAAGGAGCACGAGGTGCAGCAGTTCTACCGATCTATTGGAAGGTTTATGCAGAGGGGCAGGAGACTGGGCAGTTCCGATCTGAGCATAGGCCGTCGGGGTCTACGAAGAGGCCGAGGAAAAGGTAAGGGGAAGGTCGAGTCCGAAGACCGTTGGTCATATCACCTTCCGCTCCGTTCGCTTTTTTTGCTTCCTTTCGCCTTGTAATATATTGCGCGGTTCGACATCGAGTTGTCGCTCGTGGGTAGCTTTCGGAACACGAAATGCTTATCTGGATCATCGGTTTCATTGTGGCAAAGAATCTGTACATCAGAGGACAAGCAGGACAAGGTTGGGAATCGGAGACACGATGACAACAGGAAAGAACGGATGAGCCTAATAGGCAACCCCAGTCACGTCGCGATCCCAGTGACGGTGTGCAGCGCAGGCGTCCACGAACGCCTTACCGAAGCCGGCGAGATTGCCGACATCAGTCATCTTCTCCCAAGTCGAGGCCTCGTCGTTCGAAAGGTTTTGGGCGAGGACAACGCCATTCTTGACGGAGTAGGGAGCGGCGAGATCGGCCTTGATGTCCGTACTACCCGGAAGCGCTTTGTGGGCGATGATGGGGACGGCGGTACCGATGGCAGCGATCTGCAAACAAGAGAAATCGACGTTGAGTATAGGGCGCAGTTACAACGAAAGGCGGGGCGACGGAGAAAGAAGAGCCGACGCACCGTCTTGAAGTGGGCGAAACTGCGGCGAAGGGGAACGTAACGAAAAAGGCATGAGCAACGGAAAGACGAGGAGGAAAAGAAGAAAGGACGCACGCTTCGCGAATCCAGTGCAAGCCGCGCCCAGTCGAAAGTTCGGCCTGGAAGCGCTCATCTCCATCGCAAATATACAGGGCGTCGAAGAGAGTGGAGCGGCCGGACTCGAGGGTAAAGTTCGACTGGATCACACCCTTGGCGGCGCTGTCGCCCTTCGCGGTACCGCGGGGGCTGCAGAAGAGGAGCAGGTCGTCAGACTCGCAAACTCGTGCAAAGAACGGACGAGGAGATTGTGAGAATGAACTCGTGAAAGGTAGACGCACTAGCAAGGACCCTTGCGGGAACCGATAACGTTGGCGATCGAGCCGAGAGCGGTGATGGCGGCGACCATTCCGGAAACCTGGAGCGAGTCAAAGCCGTCGAGGGCAAAGATGGCGACGCGGCGACCGGTAGCGGTACCCGGGATGTTGTTGGGGTCGAGGAGGGAGAGAGGCTGAGTACCGTTGGTCTTCTTGCCGTGGTTCTTGATTGTGGGCTCGGGCACATCGATGTCGAACGCCTCGGCGACAGCGAGAGCGAGCTCGTGGTCGACGTTGTTCCAGCGCATGATGTTGCGCTCTTGGACACCGCGGTCATCACAACGGCCCAACTCGAAGATGGCGGCCTCGATGATGTGCTGCTGCTCGACCTTGCTGAGGGAGTTCCAGAATAGCTGGGCGTGCGAGTAGTGCTCGTTAAACCTCTTGGGGCGGAGGCGGCCACGGGTGCCTTCGACTTTGTAGGGCGCGAACGTAAGATGGCCTTCCTTGACCGCAGTGTGCTCAGCAATGGCCGCGTCGTCCATGGCGTAGTTCTGGCCTTGACCATGAGGTTGAGCCGTGTTGGGCGTCTGGAACCTACGAGACCGGAGGAAAGGCGGGGATGAGAAAGGACGAGACGAGGAGGAAGTTGCGCAGCATTAGTTACGACACTCGAAGAGCGGGAACAACGAAACGTACCTGTTAGGATAATAGTGAACTCCAGCACTAATGCGGTGCTGGTGCTGCCCATCCCTGATGGTAGAGATGAAGGGGCAGACGGAGCGATTGATGGGAAGCGAAGAGAAGTTGACGCCGCCGAGACGGGAGATCTGGGTGTCGTGGTAGCTCTACAGACGTTGACAGTGGTCAGGGCTGCCTATCAACCGCAAGGGAAAGAAGAACAGGGACAAACGAAGTTCCTCATCTGAAGCATAGGGTCATTCGAGTAATCCATACCCGGAACGATGTTGCTCGTGCAGAAAGCGACTTGCTCGGTCTCGGCAAAGTAGTTGGTCTAGCGTACGGGAGGTCAGCAGGGAGAGTAGCGGGAACGCTAGGGAAAGAGCTTACGGGGTTGCGGTTCAAAGTCATCTCACCAACCCACTTGATGGGAACAAGCTCCTCGGGCACCCACTGCAGGTACGGATGGCGTCAGCACAGTCTCAGATGCTATGACATGAAAAGAAATCGTACCTTGGTGCAGTCAAGGATATCAAAGTCGAAGCCGAGCTGAAGAGAGAATTCCAAAAAGTCAGATCGCGCCCGCAGTCGCCGGCACTGGAAGAACGCACCTCCTCCTCCTCCGAAATAAGCTGAACACCGAGGTCGTAGGTAGGGTAAGCGCCGGCCTCAATAGCGCTGAGAGAAGAAAACCGAGTTAGCCTCCGATGAGAAAACAAAGGTATTCGTCGAAGCGCACTCAGCGAGATCGCGACGAAGGTAGTCGGGGTCTTGTCCGCCGAGCTTCATGCACTCGTCCCAAACGAGAGCGTGCTGGCCGAGGTGAGGACGCCAGTGGTACTTGACGAAAGTGCGCTTGCCCTCCTGCAAGCCAAACCAAGGAAAAGTCAGCAATGCAGCGAGGACGCTGATCAGCAGCCCAAACAAACCCTGTTGACGAGAACGAAGGTGTTGACACCTGGAGACCGAGAAGAGTGAGCGTGATGTTCGAGGAGGAAGAAACGAAAGAGGAAAACGCACCGAAACCCTTGAGCATACGGTAAGAACGGGGGATGGTGTAGTCAGAGAGAGCGAAGAGCGACATGAAGACGGAGTCGGGGGTGAGCGACATCCAGTCCCAGAAGCTGTCATGGGCGGTCTGCGCCTGGGGCAGGCCGACTTGAGGTTCGGGCTGCGAAAGAAGGGTTCAACGTCCGTTACGGCGCACAGCCAAGCAAGTGCAACTCACCTTGCCCGAGTGGACGAGGTCGACGAACTGGACACCTTCTTGCACTATAAAGAGAGAGCTGGAGTCAGCGGAGCGCCCGAGCGCATCGAAAGGGCAGGAACGTACTGAAGAAGACGGGGATGTTCTACCGAGCACGAGCCGAGCGAGGAGAACAGAGTCAGCCCAGATACGAAGTGGCAGATCGCAGGAAGGTATCATGAGCAGGCCGAGGCGTACGTTGCCGACGATGTCTGCAGGTACAACGGTTCAGTCTCGGGGGAAGTAGTCAAGTAAAAGGTCATCGACGCACCCCAGTTACCCTCCTTAGTGTAGAACTTGGTTGCGAAACCACGAACTTCACGAGCAGTCTCGGCCGCACCGCTGGAACCCAACACAGTCGAGAAACGGACGAAGACGGGAGTTTCGACGCCAACTTCAGTGAGAACCTTTGAGCAGGTGTAGTCGGAGAGCGACTCCTTGAGCTTGAAGTAACCGTGAGCACCTGGAGGGGAGAGAAACGAGACCTGGTGAGTTGGGAAGGTCGTGCCTACCAAGCCAGAATCGACGTACCGGCACCACGAGCGTGGACAACACGCTCAGGGATACGCTCGTCTGAAGTGTAGAAGCGGGTCAGAGGCGGATCTGGTGAAAGGGCCGTGACAGGAGCGGCGTACGGTCAAAGTGCGAGATCCTCTCCCTCGCGATGGGGTCGTCAATGGTGGTAGGCCCCCTCGGGCCCGCCTTCATGGCGGTTAAGAGGTTGTCGACCGGGGCTTGCGAGAAATTGGAGACATGGATGTCGCCATCAAGAGGGACGCGGACGGTAACGTTTTCGAGCTGTGCGATTTTCGCGTTCGTGCCAAATTTGGCGCGAGCGTGGGCGAGGGCCTGGGTTTGAGCAACGCCGTCTCCGGTGTAAGACCTGTAAAGGAACGATGGCGAGTCAGCGATCTATCCGTCGATGTAAATTCCTGGCGCAAGAGAAGGTAGGAGGATAATGCCGAAAGTGGCGCTGGAGTCGAATCGAATGTCGGATCGCGGGATATACAGTATGGTAATAAGGGCCAAGAGCGCTACTCACATGATCGAATGAGGAGTGGCTGCGAGAGAGGAAGAAGAAGGAAACGGTCAGCCGAGGTGGTGCGCCTACGAAAAGAGAAAAGCGTACGTGAGTTGTTCGGTTGCAAAGAAGAGAGAGCCTGGTCGAGTCTGTGGGCGGGTGGCGGATGAATAAGAGGTGAGCAGGGGAGTGGAGGTAGAAGCAAGGAGATGTCCGGGAGGAGAAGTCGGGACGCGAAGAGCTTACGATCGAAGAGTTGCTGGGTGTGTGTGTGCGTGAGAGTGTGTGTGTCGGTGGAGACCAGCAGAGCAGCTGTTCAGCGGTGAGGGAAGAAGGAGAGCAACCACTCGTGTTGAGTAGTCTGCCCCTGCGCCATCCAGCAGTATTCCAGCGGGCTCTCCCCACTTCGTTCGTCTCGAGATGACGAGGAGAAAAAACTCCGACGTCGGGCAAAGAATCGAACAACTCTGGTTGGCTGTCACGCTTCTTTTGCCTTACAGATACTATCCATTCCTGCTTTGTCGGCGGTCCATCGCCGCAGTTGAATCGCACGCTCTCGCGATGCACACCCTCACGATGCAAGAACATTGGATACAGCTCCACCGCGGACATATTCTCATCAGCCACTGTAGCTCTTGTGTAGCCCAGATGCACGTGGAGAGCTGCTGTACTACGACTGCAAAGTCAGATTTCGTGGTCTTTGCAAAGTAGAGAAGGTCATTGACAACATTATGCATCGTCCAACGGGCCGTTGCCAGCTCTCGCTTGATTCTGTTAGCTCTAGGGCGCTGAAAACGAACATTATATACTTGCACACCCGTACAGTCCCGCTATGGCATTTCCGACTCGCCGCTTCGCCATCCCGCCGACTCATGAACTCCGATGGGAACTCGAAGGACAACACGACGCTCTCACCCTCACTCTCTTGAGCGGGTACGCAGAGATATTCGGGTACGAGCTGGTTCCCGGACAGGCCTACCCATTCAGTCACGAGCAGCGTGGAGCAGTGTGGGCGCCTGGAGTCAATGGCAATGGAGCCGAGGTCGAGATGAGTCTATTCCTCTATCATCTCCCCTTGTACAAGCCAAGTACCGGGAACCAGCCATGCCACTTTGACCGCACATCGGTACGAGACCTCTGTGTCGGTCAGGACAGGTGGACGAGGCAAGGACGATTGGTTTCGGGTGGAATACATCTCTGCTGTTGTTGCGAGTAGCGAGGACTGCCTGGTCCGACGCTCGAGCGCAGCGAAGGCACACATTCTCCTGTTCAGCTCCTGGCTCTCTCTGCTGCTCGCCCGCAAGCCGCCTGCCTGTCGTGTTCAGATTGCATCTCGTTGCCCTTTTCTTCGAAAGCTGCCTTCGAATCTTCCAGCAAGGAGATGACCAATGTCCTGAGTTCTGTCCGTCGCATCGCTACTGACCTTCCATCTTCTGTATACGTAACAGGCAACCTCGACTCTGTATACGTCGCCTCCGAATCCGCCCTTCCCACCTACTTCAATCTGCACCTCGCCCTGTCCCGCCTTCGTCTTCTCGCTCGTCCCTCGTCCTTCTCCCTCACCCGCGATCTATCGCAACCGGACGACGAGGTCAATCCACCTCGAGTCCTCGTCGTCGGCGAACGTGGTGTGGGGAAAACTACCCTTGTCAAGATGCTGCTCAACTGGAGGAACCGAGCAGCGAGGGCTACAGCGCCCGCGCCGGAAAGCTCAGCGGCGGGGGGAGCGACGGGCGCAGCGCCCGGGATGACTGTTGTCAGCCTCGACCCGAGCGACGGACTATGGACCATTCCTGGCACGATCGGTGTTGTCTCTACCGCCGCGCTCCTCCCCACAACCACCCCCGCGGCATCTTTCGGGACGAGCTTCTCGTCCGGCCCGCCAGTTCCATTCCCCGCCCCCTCATCAACGTCGAGCGAAACCTACAGTCCTCCAGTAAATACCGATGCCTACGCCGCTCTCCTGGATCCTCTCGTCTACTTTGTCGGCCATACGTCACCGACAATCAACGAGCCGCACTACGAGCTGCTACTGAAAAGCGTGGCGGAAGCGGCGAGGCGAAAGACGGATGAGAGCGGGACGGAAAGTTGGAAGAGCGGTTGCTTGATTGATACTCCGGGTGAGTGGGCCGAAAAGAAAGGTGGAGGGTGGGAGAAGGTGAAGGCAGCAGTGCGCGAATTCGAGAGTGCGCTACATCTTCAGTTCCTCCTACTCCCTCCTTGCCTCCTCGGCACCTCATTCCTCCATCTTCGGGCTTCTCTCGCATTCGGAGCTCTGTGTTGACTCGTGACACCGATGCTTCGCTCTACGATAGTCAACGTCCTGCTCGTCGTTGGGTCTGAGCGATCCTATGTCGAGATGACGAAGCTGATGAACACGAACAAGACGGTTACGGTCGTGCGAGTGCCAAAGTCGGACGGGGTGCGTCTCGTGCTCTCTCTCCTTCGTGCTTTATGCCCTACTGATGTCTCCCACCGTCCTGCAATGATCTTCTCCCTTACGCCTTCTGCATGCGTCCCTTTGAAGGCTTCGGATCTCGATCTCCCCGCTACCTCTCGCCTACAAGCCCTCCAAACCCGCTCCTACTTTTACGGCGGCCCGCCCCTCACGCAAGGTCTCCTCTCGCCCTTCTCCATCATCGTCCATTTCTCCTCTATCCGCATTGTCCGCGTCGGTGAACAAGCAGGCCAGCACGCGCCTTCGTCCGCTCTCCCGCTCGGCGCGACCAGGTTGACGAGGGATACGGAGTTGGTCGAAGTCGATCTCGAAGGGCCGGGCGCGGCGAGGGAGGTGGTCAATCGGATTCTGGCGGTGCCGATGGCGGAAGAGGATGAGGGCGAGGAGAAGGTGGTGAAAGGGCCAGTCATGGGCTTCGTCTGGGTGTACGTGTCTCTCTCCCCGCCCCATTCCGCCTTCTTGGGTTTCTGCATATCTTGACTGACGTTCCGATGGTTTTCCGCCCGCGTTCTTGCCTTTTCGCCTCCTCGACCTTTCTCGACCTCTTTCCTATCCCATCTTGCATGTGACAGTTCTGCCCTCGACCAAGCCAAGAAGAAGATCACCTTGCTCTCCCCTTTACCGGGAAGGCTACCTCGGAAGACTCTCATCCTGGGCGGCATCGACTGGGTGGATCAGTAGCGCAAAAACGTTGGCAGGATGTCGTCGTTGTACGCTACAACTCGAGCGCACTACATCGACACGCTGTCTAGTTTGAATTTCTGTTTGAGAGTGATGCAGCGCCCGCAGTCGAGAGGAGAGATGCTCCTTTTCCTCCCCGACTAGCGTCCGACCTCTGTCGCGCCGCATCAGCTGCTTGCGATCAGCGGCGAGTACAACAATATCTGATGGCAGACAAGTCGGAGCGTGACTCGTGGTAGGCGGGCCCGCCGGCCACCGACTACTCTACACCTCGCCTTCATTCGTTCGCTCCCTCTTCCGCGCCCTCTTGCACTCTCTTCGAGGTAACCTTGTAGAGCAAAGGAACACATTGCAAAACCGATGAGGCAAGTCCTAAATAACCGAGATATGAACAAATACGAACGAGATCTAGCCAAAGCGCCAAGAGAACAAACATAGGGAGATCGGTTGAGCTCGTTGCCAGTGCTTTAGGTGAGCCGCTTGCAATCTGTGGAAACAGAATGAAAATGAGCAACGACGTGAGGTGGTTGAAGAAGACCTCGGGGAAAGGGAGGTACAATCGGAGAGGAGGGAGGGACGGATGGGAGGAGAGGAGAGGAGATGAAAACGTACAGTCGAGATTACCGCTTGGGTTAAGAGCCCACTCGGGCATGGTTACAGTCTTACCACTGGCTCCAAACAGTGCGAAGGTGGCCACGAAAACCTGCAAGACAAGGTCAAGTCAGGTCTTGCGACTTCGAGAACGTGGGTTAGGCACATCACGTACCATGAACTGCGTGCCACCGTCAAGTGCTGCAGAGAGAAGGTAGTTGTATTTTCGGAACCAGGTGGCGCAGTAACGACGCAGGTAGAATTGCGAGAAGATGGCGACGAGCATGGTGGTGAACACGGAGCTGTAGATCACCATCGAGTCAGCAGTGTTGGACAACGGGATGGCGGGCGTTGGAAGACGTACGAGTTGATACCAACCGACAAATAGCCCAGGCACCAGCAGGTGATAGGGGAGCAGAACTGGTCGAAGCGCATCTTGGGGAAAGCGCGGTGCAGGAAGTAGAAGGGAACGGGAACGGCGAGACCTACGCGATGGAACAGGGTCAGTGGCGACGCGCTAGAACGATGCAGGGCGGAAAATCTGGAGGCACACTGTAGATGGGAAGGAAAGGAAAGAGGGTAAAAACGAACCAATCACGATGGCAATGGGGATGATGAAGTAAGTTGAACCCGGGCCGTAGAAGTGCTTGGCGAGTGCACCCCAGGCGATAGCTTGGGAGTTGAAGGATTGAACTTGTTGACCGGACCTGGATGGAAGGGAGAAAGCGTCAGTTAAGAAGGTCGAAATTTATATGCGCGCCGACAGCTCACCAGATGTTGGAACCTTGCACGTCGAGCAGGATCTCGCGCTGGGCACTGATCACAGACTTCATGATAACCAACTGAAGGATGGCGCCGACAACGGTGCCGAGACTCTGGACGAAGAGAGTGACGCGAGGGGGAAGCTTCGTGTATCTGCAGATGGGACGGAATAGTGTTAGACCGAGAGAATGAGACAGGATGACCAGGTACCCCCGCCCGTCCAAAGCATGCTGTCAAGCAGCGGAGGGGCAAAAAAGGAAGAGGGACGCACTGAGCCATCTTCAGATCGCGAGACAGAGCAAGGGATTGAGCGGTGGAGTTGTACCCAAAAAGGGTAAAGTACATGTTGGCTTGCGAGTTGCCCGGAACGAGGGCAGCCCCGAGCATTTGTGCCAACTGCTGTACATCGGTTTTGAACCTGCACCGAGTCAAACCGAAGTTGAATTTCTTTCGGGCAGAGATGGGTTTTAGCCGAACGAGAGAGGAACTAACCCTGCCACCGCGTAGATGACGGTCACGAAAGGAGCCATAAACATGGACAGGATACTGCCAAGGCGAACGAAACGATGAGTAGGTGGCAAAGGAAAAGAAACGAGAGGCGAACGCACAATGCGACGATGAGAGCCCACCAAGGAAGTTGCGATCCTCCGGTGTAGCACACTGCCATGGCCATAGCGAAAGAGCCGAGCATGATACCGCCGTATACCCACATAGGGACCTCCTTGTACTTCCGCATGGACTGCAGAAACAACGTTAGCAGGTATGCGATGTCTGGGAAGGTACGACACACGCACCTGGAAGTGAGGGTCATCGATGGAGCGGTCCCTGAACGCCTTGAAGGCGTTGAGCATAGGGCGCCAGTACCAAAGACCAACGTGGCTGTAACGTTGACAAAGATTAGCTCTTGCCGGGAACAGAAAGGCAGCTGTGCGAGGCTTACGTGAGAGTAGCACCGATGGAAAGGTTACAACCGAGGTAGTAGATAGCTACAGGGAAAAGAAAGTTCAGCCATGTGCGCTAGGCCAGAGTCATATGCGGGAGAGAAGACGTACCGTTCGAAGCGGCGTACCACGGGAGACCTTGCTCTGCCAGCGCGGTCTCGTTGAGCGAGTAGTCGGCGTTGAGGATGGTGAGTTGGTCGTACTCGGTGCCGTTCTCGTAGAAGAGTTGCTGAGAGAGGAAGGGGAAGTTGTCCGCTTTCCAAGCTCCGGTGTGATACATGGTCGTGAAGAGAATGCAGCAAAGACCGACACCGATGTACTGCGAGACTTGCGTAGTGAAAGGCGTGAAGAGAGCGCCCTGTCGCACGACGATGTCAGCGAAAGAGCCGGCATGGAACTGTGAGGAATATCAGGCGTACGAGGGAACCACCGCCGGATCCGATGTACTGCATACACAGCGCGTCGAGTCAGCGCACTGGATTGATATGTGATGAGGGAGATGGCAGGCTTACGTTCCAGTCGAGGCAGAGAGAGAACATGCCGAGACCTTCGTTACCGTTGGACCCTCCAAAGATGCGAGTGACCCACGCCGAGTCACGACGAGCCAAGCAGAAGATAGAGATACCGGTAAGGGTCGGCGCGAGGAACTCGGGGATCCATTGCCACTGTAAGGGATCGAAATGTGAGCTCGGCGGTCAATCGAGGAGGACTGAGTTCCGGAACGTACCACAAAGATGGCGATGAATACGATCCAGAAGAATCGAAGGCGCTTCTTCTGGTTGAGAACGTTCTTGTCGCGGTGAAGCGCGTCGAAGAGATTGACGGTCGGGATAAGGTTGGGGTAGACGATGTAAGTCGGGAAAACGCAGAAGGAGCGCATCAATCCGGCAATACCATATCCGAACAATTGGGACGCCATCAGCGTGAAGATGCAGACGCCCCAGTTAGGGGTGATGTTGTAGTACACTGCATGGGGCCGGAAGGTGATCAGCGGATGGCCATGCTGATTGAGAAGGTCAGGGGGCACGTACGCTCGTCAGCGGCGAAGACGGAGATGGCCTCGGCGGAGGACGACGCAGTCGACGACATGATCAGGATGGCAACGTGCTCCTTAATGTTGAAGGTGCCGGGGTTGAGGAAGGCGAAAATCTTGCCGCGTGAGGCGTTCGGGAGGACCTGCTCCCACGCCTTACCGAGGATGTAGGCGATAACTTGCAGGAAGAGTTGGGAGACGTAGACGGTTTGGGGTCGGAAGTAGAAGATCTGCAGGTTGGAAAGCGATCGGAAGGGTGAGGCGGGAAAGCCGGATGTCAGGAGGGGGAAGAGCAAGGGGGTTTGTCAGCTCTTGCCGTATACGAAAGCTAGTGGCATTCAGGTGACGCACCTGTCCGAGTACAGCGGCGAAGCAAGTGAGGCCGAGACCGAGGAAGCTGTAAGTAAAAAGGCAAAGACATCAGTGAGCAACCCGAATTCAGAGGAAAGCGACGACACGGCGCCGTGACCGAACGAGAAGACGAGACGTACTACATCCTGAAGGTGTGAATGGGCAGAGTCGGGTCATCCTCCAGAGAGATACAACGCGTAGCGATATCGTCGGCGGTCTGCAGGAAGAGGGAAGAGCGCCGTATTGTCAGCGCAATGTCCAGGCATCTCGTCTGGGTCAGTCCGTGAGCCCAGACGGATAGAACGTGCTAGGACGACTCCGCAAGTTTCGGACTCGCTCAAGGGGGGGGAAGGGGAGAGGGGAGATGAGAGAAAACGCACCTCAATCGGTCGCTCTTTACCGTTGGCGAGAAGGTTGGAGTCGTCCACCTTGTCCATGAACCCGACATCGGGGTCGTCAGATGCGGCTTTGGTCTCAGCGCCATAGAGATCCTTCTCGTCGGAAGGGGTAGAAGGTACGGAGTCCTTGGAAGCGGAGGGTGCGAGAGTTGCTGGGTCGACGACGCCGGCAAGGCTGTCTTGCCGACGGAAAGGGTTGCGGACCGTCACCATGGCGGTCGGTGCGTGTGAGTGAGCGAGGAAAGAAGAAGCGAGAGAGCTGCAAAGGAGGAAGAAAGCGGTGCGCGAGCGAGATGAAGACGTCGTCCAGCGTCTGAGCAGGCGGTCCGCCCGGCGCCACCCGTGATAGGACCCGTAGCATGCGGTTCCCTCAACGGCTACACGCCGCTTGAGTCAATCTTGCTGGAGGATTAATAGCAAGCCGCGCGGTGGAAGGTGAAAAGGGAACTTCCCCAGAATGACAAGGAATTGTTAGTTCAGGGCGTTTCCGCCGAATTAGCTTCGGCCACTTCCCGCTGGAAGGCAAGTCGCGATATGGCGCCAGCCCACCGGCGTGCTCGCCCACAGCCCGCTCAAGCTACCAGAAGAGCGCATGGTCAGCGTCTCTGTTTACTTCGCAGGCGCTGTTGTACAGGTCCGGGAAGGCCGTGAGAGCCGCGCGCCCAGTGTTTAGGATAGCCGGTAGCGAGCCTCCTTATCGCCGGGTTTCGAAGCGGGGAATGGCGGGGTCGAGGAGGATTGAGCAGTGTGGTGAGAACAGGAAGGACCGCGATTATGGGAAGGCTGGCGCCTTGCTGTCCAGCCGGCGATAACGTGAATGATGCCTGCCGACGGTACCCGTATCGGCTGCGACGGGTTGAGCACGCTGCCATCCCTTTTCTCCGGCGATGCGGCGTCTTTCGTTCTCCTCGAGCTCGCGGGCCGCGCATGCCACCCGGTAGTGCAGACCGTCCCACTCTTCCGGTACGCATGTAATAGAGACTGACGACGTGCCCACTGACCTCCCCGTCTTGCCGAGAGGAGGAGGAGCCTGGGCTGCAGGGGAAGACTGTAAACACGCGGTTCCATTTTTCTTGCCTCGAAGCCTGAGCGGGGGGAGCGGATCAGGCGTACGGACTTCAGCGGAACCTTCAGGGCGAACTCTGGTCGGGTCTGGCTGCCATATTTAGGCTTGTCATCCTGGAGGCCCCCTCCTGGAAATTCGAAAGTGCGTCGCAGAGAAAAAAACTTCGAGAAGTCGTGCTGGTCTGCCCGACGATATGTCGTAAGGCGGGCCGGCGTTGGGCAGTGCCGAGTCGTAGGTCGGAGCCCGAAGGTGCTCCCTGGCCATTGACCGGCGGCAACAAGTGCAAGTTGATTCGACGAAGGTGCGGAGCTGAAATGGCGGACGAGAAAAGGTACGGTATTGCCTTGCTTGCGCAGAGCCCGCTACGAGGGCCGCAGGCCCAGAAAACGCAAGTGAAGCGCATACAGCAGAAGATACAAAGCTGAACAGCATCTCGACTACCGCAAGAAGCGTCGCAAGCGGACGGACTCGACTTTCTCCACCTTTTTTCATCTCCGCTCGAGTCATACCATTGTCTTGTCCCGGACGATTCAGCTCCTTTGCAGTCGACTATAGTAACTTCGAAAGCTAAGCGACTAAGCCTTTGTTGCCTTCGTACTCCGTTTGTAAGCTGCATAGCGCTCTTTGGCCCAAGAAAGGGCCTCCTTCGCTGGTTGACAATCCGGCCATTCACTCTCGAGGTAGCGCAGGTCTGCGGGACGCGAAGCCGGCCTCAGCAAGGACAGCAGGGCAGAGAGCAGAATGACGGAGCACGTACCGGCAAAGGCAGCCTTCCAGTGATTCGTCAGCGCAAGTGCCATGCCGCGACGGTAAAGGGCCTTGATGTTCTTCGGTTCGTAGAAGAGGGCGATGGTGCAGTCGCAGATGGCTTCCGAGTATCTGCAGCGCGTAGAACTGTCAGCAAGAGCGAAAACGCGCCGAAAAAGAAGGGATTGACGTACTGGACGGTAGTGCCGAGCTTCATACGAGCAGCGGCAGAGTTGCTGCAATAGGTCGGCTCGAGGGGATAGATGATAGACGCGGTAGTGAACGAGACTATGGCCTTCTCGAACTCGCCGGCCGCAAAGTGCTCGTTCCCCTGTCAAGCGAACGAAAGGTCAGCGAATGCCAAGCTCAAGGGAGAGAAAATGGATTCAAAGCTCACCCTCTGCTTCTCCTGCTCAGCCAAGTCCCGACTGAACGCCATCCCACTCGCCCTCGCCTCCGAACTAAGCTCCAATAGCCTCCCCCAAGCCTGCAACGGACGCCTCTCCTTCGGCCCTTCCTCCGAACCATCCAGCACCCCTTCCGCCACCCCAAACTCGGCGATGATTCCCTCTCGCTCTCGAGCACCGAGTCGGAGGGCTGATTCAAAGGTCCGGACGCCGCCTTGCCATTCGAGCAGGGTGGCGATGTCTTCGGCGAGAAGGAGCGGGTCGCGGAGGACTAGACGATCCATGGCGGCGTCGAAGGCGTCGGAGAAGGCGAGGAGGAAGTCTTGCACGACGTATTGACGGGAGAGACCTTCCCATTCATGACCAGAGAGTTTCTGCGGAACGCGAAAAGTGAGCTCCACTACGAAGCGCAGAGATGCCATTGAGCGGAAGGGAGAGCAACGCACGTGCTCCCTCAATTGTACATGCGCCCACTTCATGAACTTCTGATGATCCATCTCGGCGAGGTCGATCGGAATTTGCCGGTCAAGCTGCTCGCAAGCTTCAAGGCGGTGACGCGCTTCGCGGAGGATGTCGAGGTGTTGACTAATCTTGCAGATACAGAGGTCTCCGAGAGTGGCGCGCTGTGATCACCGAGCTAGGTCAGCGACACCTCGAAGGGTGAGAAAAAGGAAGGACAGAAAGAAGGCAACGCACGAGAACGTCGACAAGCTTCTGCAAGCTAATTGCGAGAACCCTCTGACCCCAAGCCTGTACAGTCGGGTAGTTGACCGAATGCCACAGCCCTCTCTGTTCCGCCACCCCGAGCCAAGTGTCCATCTCTTTCGGTTCGCCAGCATTGGTAGTCATGCGGCCCCCCGCCAGAAGGTAATTCTTCGCGAGAGTGTCGCGGACAAGGGCAAGGGCGGCCGGGAGGGAGCCGATGAGCTCGTCTGCGCCAGTTGAGTGCAAGTCAGCATGGACCGGGCAGAAGAGCCGGCGTCCGAGACCAGGGGAAAGAGGGTCCAAACACTCACATTTGAACCCAGCTAAACAAGTCTCATAAAGCAACTGATCCAACTCTGCCCAGATGTCATAGTTCGGCCCTACCCCGGTACACCGATCGGGAGGACAACACTTGGGCGGCGGGGACCTCGACAGGGTGATACTCTGCTGTTGCTGTTGTTGAACGTAAGGACTGGCTGCAGAGAGGGAAGGGTCGGTAGCGGTCGCGTTGGCGGACTTTTTCTTCTTCTTCTTTTTCTTCTTGGTCGTGGTGGTGCCGTTGCCGTTACCAGCGCTGGAGGTATTGGTCGTCTCGTTCAGAGGCGTAGTAGATTGTGGAGGTTGGGCATCGGTAGGAGGGAGAGCCACTTCAGGCGGATCGTCGCAATCGTCGTTGTCATCCTTCGTTGACGATTCGAGAGGCACGAGGTCCGGTAACGAATCGCTGCTCTTCTGTCTCGCAAACGAGGGCGACGAGTCTGCGCCTTCCTCAGACTGGTACGGTCGCGGTCGGGGCTTTGGCGTAGCCGGCTTTGGGGTCGGAGCTTGCGGAGGCAACTCCTCGAGGTCAGGCGTTGGCTCCGCCGAAACGCTCCTCGATCTCCCAACGCTGGCCGCCTCCTGCTTGGCGTCAAGCAGCGGAGGCATTGAATCGCTCGAGCTGATCGAGTCGCCTCGTTCCATCCTTGCCGAAGACGACGTATGAGGAAGCGGTTCGAGGTCGGGCAACGAGTTCCCGATACTTGTCCTTCGCCGTCCGCTCGGCGCAGCGTCGTTCACAAGAGGCGGCATCGAGTCTGTCGATTCTTGACTAGGACTGCGCTGCATCACCGAGCTGGTTTGCGTGGAAGGGGTCGTCCTCGCCGAAGGGAAGTTGAGCGGTTCGAGGTCGGGTAGAGACGCGGTGGTTTCGATGCTCGCGCTTCTTGACCTTAGCTCGGGCTCGGGCACAGGTTCAGGGTGCGAGGAACGAGTCTTGGTGGGGGTGAACGTGGGGAAGTCTTCTAGGGAGGGCATCGAGTCGGTAGACGATGAGCGAGACATCGCGCGTTCGACGGGAGGGGCAGTCGGGGATGCTGACGAAGAGTCGGCAATGTACGGAATGAGGGGAGGCGGCTCATCGTCATCTCCTTCCTCTCCTCCTTCGTGCATCTGCGGTTGCGCCTCAACCCTAACCTCAACCTCAACCCTCACCTGCGTCCCCTTTTCCCCATCTTCATCCCCCGACCCACTGCCGCCAAGTCCCCTTCCGACCAACTCCTCTCTCAATCGTTCCTTCCTCTCCGCCCTCCTCTGATGCGTCAGATCCAACATCTCTCTCGCCCTCGAAAGTTCGCGCTGTTCTGTCTCAGGCCCAGGCGGCGCAGGTGCGGATCCTTCGGCGGGACAAGCGCTGCTCCAGGTAGCAGCAGCTTCGGCTGCGCATTGAGGGCAGCACTCGGGGCAGCAGCAGTCAGTTACTGCCGAAGCTGCTTCCGAGCGCGGGCGGAGCTTGCTACCCTTCGCTCTCGGTGCGCGACGTGTGCGGCTAGGGGAGGCGGCAGAGGAAGACGTCGACGGTGGCGCACGCTTCCGGGGCACTTGCAGCCCGGAAGACGAGTTGGGAGGAAGTATCGGAGGAACGGGCGAGGAGCTGCGAGAGGAAGCCGGAGAGGGAGCGGGGGAGAAGTCACGGAGGCGGGCGTAGCGGGACTGAGTCCGCTGTGAGGTGGTAGGAAGGGGAGGGGCGGTGCCGCGGATCTGTGTGTGTGGCAAATTTCAGAACAGCCTGCCTGAAGGCGGTCAGTAAACAGACGCACCTTCATATCGCCTGCTGCCACCCCAACGGCTTTCCCTTTACCCTTACTCTTCGCCTTCGCTCCGCCAGACGGTGCCGCCGCAGCGTCTCCGCCTCTAGGTGCCCTAGGTGCGTTGGCTGCAAACGGGTCGACGGGCGTATCGAGAGTCGGCAGCAACCCCAGCTCCTTGCTCGACCCAATCACGAACCCCTTCTCCTCCTCTCCCTCCTGCTGCGACGGCGTTTCCGTTCCCACAGGCGGAACTTGGGTCCTAGTCAACTTCCCTCCCTCAACCTTGACCCCAACCTGAGCCAACGCCCTCTCCTTCTCCTGTCTCTCCCTCTTGCGCCTCGCATCTTCCTCCTCCTCCCTCGCCTGCAACTCCTCCACCTGACCCTTGACCGAGTCCCTCTCATCCAGCGCCTTCTCGAGCCGAACCTGGAGAGCCTCCGCTGCTTCCTCCTTCCCCCTCGCAGCTTGTACCTCTTCCAACGTCGACGGAGGCGGCAACAGACTCGGTGCCGTCCCCGCCCCGGTCGAACGGTACTCGAGCAACAACGCCCTAATCTTGGCATCCAACTGCTTGAGCTGCCCCCGCTTCGACTCGAGTTCCTTGGCCCGCTTCTCCCGAGCTTGTTTCTCCTGCACTCGGAGCCGGACCCTCGCGAGTAACTCGGAGGGTTTCCGCGCCGCGCAAAAGTCCATGATGGAGATGAGGTTGTCCCCTCCCGCTTCGCCAACGCCCAACAACCCCCTCGTCGCTCCCGCTCCAAACTCGACCTCGAAATCCTCCGCGACGAGTTGAAGCAGCTGCAGAGGCTGAGAGATGTTTTCGAGGAAGATGTAGTACTCTTCGGCAAAGTCGCGGGCGGAAACAAGTTCCTCCGCGAGTTCGCGAAGAAGGGTGTGGTACGCTGCGAAGGCTTTGCGAATCTGTGCGCGCCAGGTTGATGGGGTTTTCCAGTGAGACCCGGTGAGAGCGCCGCGGGTGATGAGGTTGCTGATGGAGGAGAGGAGAGGGGAGCAAGATGGAGGTGGGCGGGAGGGGCAGGAAGGAAAGGCTGATTTGAGAGGCGCAGATTGCAGGAGGGAGAGACCGGTCGGGGTGAGAAGGGTGTGGAGACAGGGTAGAGGAGCGTTCTTCGAGGTCTTGAGCTGTGGATAACCTCGACGTGAGCTGGACCCCGCACTTGAATGAAGACAGAGACATACCTGACCGACAATACCTTCGTAGACCATGCTCACCGAGCTTGAGAAGCCCGTCTCTCGTAGACTGGTAGCCCAGGCCTCATCCTCCGCCTCAAGCGCATTCTTGACCACGCTACGAATCGCTTCCCTCCCAAAGTCGAGGTTCCTCTTGTTATTGACTTCGTGCGGAAGACGACCTTGTTCGAGGCCGGTGAGAATCCAGGCATCGACTGCAGGATGATTGACAGGGTAGAAGGATAAACGGCTTGATATGGGAGGAACAACGCACTCGTTCCACTGCTTTCGACCCAATCAAGCACCTCGCTCACACCCAGATACCTCAGACTGGTACCAAAGAAGGTCTGAAAGAGGGCGCTGAGAGCTTGAGCGACCTGGTCGTGCAAGGGATTGCCTGAAGCGGGGAGAGGAGTGTTGGGAGAGCGGCATCGTTCTGGGTTGCAGATGGGGTCCCGCCCGAGACCAAAGGGAAGGGGCGGGCGGGTGGCCATATTCGATGGAACAGCGGTCAGGGTCTGTGGTAGATGGAAGAGGCGATGGGTGGAGGGAAGGTAAACAAAGTAGTCAGCGTTGCTGTGGGTTGATGTTGTCCGCGGCTTGAACATGCACCCGTGTTTCTCTCTGGCGAGGGCGTGTCTGCTGGGCCCGAGGGTTGTATGGTACCCTCTTTGGCTTTAATGGCAGTTCGCTCCACTCGCTGGACCGGCGTCGTTCGCCTGCCTCGTGCGCAAGGGACGGCAACACATGGACCAGACGAAAAGGGAGCTTACCTAAGAGCCTGTGTTGCTGCCCTGGTCCTCAAGGAGTGTTATGATGAAGCGGAAGTGGTGATCGACTTGAAGCGGTTCAACCACACCTCGTCCAAAGTTACTTGCAAGATCAGCGAGGGTTATTCGGCGAGCCGGATGGATCCAGTTGACTTGATTGGGCTAGCAAGCCAAGAGAAGTTGAAATCGAGTCCGGGATGAGCTCGAGGGGGGAGGGGGGAGAGAGACCCGGGGGCTACTCGCTCTTCCAACATCTGCCTCTGCAATGCCCAAGGTGTGTACATGCCCTCTACACGCTCAGCTACACTGCCTTACCTCCGCCCCGCCCGCTCGAACGCCTCGCATTCACTTTGATCCAATCGTTCCTCATCTCGACTCGACTCGACCGTCATATCTCGCCACTCACACCAGATAAGGTTACAAGCAGTAACACAGCATACTGACTACCCTTCTCTCCGCCATCCCTCATTTTCGCCTTGCCTCCCTGGGTCACATAGAACAAAGGAAAGGTCCGCCCACCCTCTTCCCTCTCTCTCCCATCTTGACCTCCGCTGACGCCTTCCTGCTGCCATGCCCACTCGTGCATCCCCATCGGTCGAGCAGGGAGGCAAGAACCGGAGACGTGGAAAGAACGAGAACGAGAACGACAAGCGTGAACTCGTCTTCAAGGAGGAGGGCCAGGGTGCGCTTCACCCTCCCTCTCTTCCTTCCACCTACCCCGTTCCCCTTCCCCCCTTCAGCTGGTGACTCGAGCTGAGAACTATTGCACGTGACCGCAGAGTATGCCCAGGTCCTCAAGATGCTTGGAAACGGTCGTGTCGAGGCCATGTGCTTCGACGGTGAAAAGCGTCTGGGTCACATCCGCGGCAAGATGAGGAAGAAGGTGCGCACACTCGTTCCTCCTTTACCCCGGTCGGTCTCTGGAGGCGGGCAGGGACGAGTTGGCGAGGAGTAGGAAAGGCCAAAAAAGGAGGGAAAGCTGATCAATCCTCTTCTACGTTTGCCCCGATAGGTCTGGATCAACCAGGGTGACATCGTCCTTATCTCCTTGCGTGAGTTCCAAGATGATAAGGCCGATGTCATCCAGAAGTACTCCGCCGACGAAGCTCGTAAACTCAAGCAATACGGCGAACTTCCCGAAACGGCCAAGATCAACGAGACCGATACGTTTGGCGGAGAAGACGGTGACGACGGAGTTGACTTCGGAGAGGTCAGCGGGGAGGACGAGGATGAAGACGAAGGAATGCAGCAACCCAACTACGATGACTTGGATATCGTGAGTTCCTTGTTCTTTTGACTTCCCTGGAGGGTCTGGAGGTGCTCCTAGCGTCAATATGGCTATTTGCGGCGAGTCTGTGACTTCTTAACTGACCTTGAGTCTTGTTTTTCTTTTTCTTCCAGGACGACATCTGAGGTGTTGACTCTTGGCTCCTTCGGTTCCCTCCTCCTCCTCTGCAATCTCGCCGTGTATACCTCTCCTTCCTGCCTCCTACGACTTGGACCTGTCCTCCTGCAATCCCGTTTGCAATCTTGCTTCACCGGTGACTCGTGAGATGCTCAGAGTTGGTTTGCATTCCGGATTCGGGCTTTCATCCCGCTCAGGCTACTGCGTCTGCAGCCTTGGAGATTTTTGCCCTTGTTGGCTCAAGGTGTGGGAGTCTGCCTTGCCTGGTAGAGCAAACCCTCTCTGTTGCTTGGTGCGCCAGCACTCGGCGCAAATAACGCTCCCTCAGGTGAAAGTGTCATCGCAGCGGCAACTACTCGTAGCTGGCGCGCTGTTCTGGTGGGCTACCTCGTCTTCTCCCTCATAGACTAGCAGGATGACAGTAGGTGCGTCGTTGGAGCAAATCGTGGCTTTCAGCATCCGCCAACAACCTTCTCAGCTTTGTTTCCGCTCGACTCTGGTACTTGTGAGCTCAAACCGCCATTGCCATTCGTGTCGCAACAAACCGTTTTCATTGATGTATCAAAGACCAGCAAACAGGCTCAAGAGCACGAGCGAGTACACATGCATTTCGTCCGTCAATGACCTTCTCATCTGTGGCTTTTTCCGGTGAAGGGGCCGGCGGCTCAACCTGTTCTGATCGTCCCAGACCCTACAGAATTCGGTCTTGAGTCTCGGGCACGACTCTGACCGCTTGAGCGAGTCACAGCGCCAATCAAGCATGAAAGCTACCCTTTTTTCCTGCTCTGTTCTCCCACCGCCGGCTGCTCGCTGCTCGGCCAGTTCGTAGCAGTGACATGTCACAGTTCGGTCGCAGCTAAACCTTTATATTTGGCCGCCTGGTATCCACGACTTTTTGTGGGCGGTCGCAGGCATTCCGCCGACGAAGCTCGCAAACTCAAGCAAAACGGCGAACTTCCCGAAACGGCCAAGATCAACGAGACTGACACGTTTGGTGGAGAAGACGGTGACGACGGGGTTGACTTCGGAGAGGTCAGCGGGGAGGACGAGGATGAAGACGAAGGAATGCAGCAACCCAACTACGATGACTTGGATACCGTGAGTTCCTTGTTCTTTTGACTTCCCTGGAGGGTCTGGAGGTGCTCCTAGCGTCAATATGGCTATTTGCGGCGAGTCTGTGACTTCTTAACTGACCTTGAGTCTTGTTTTTCTTTTTCTTCCAGGACGACATCTGAGGTGTTGACTCTTGGCTCCTTCGGTTCCCTCCTCCTCCTCTGCAATCTCGCCGTGTATACCTCTCCTTCCTGCCTCCTACGACTTGGACCTGTCCTCCTGCAATCCCGTTTGCAATCTTGCTTCACCGGTGACTCGTGAGATGCTCAGAGTTGGTTTGCATTCCGGATTCGGGCTTTCATCCCGCTCAGGCTACTGCGTCTGCAGCCTTGGAGATTTTTGCCCTTGTTGGCTCAAGGTGTGGGAGTCTGCCTTGCCTGGTAGAGCAAACCCTCTCTGTTGCTTGGTGCGCCAGCACTCGGCGCAAATAACGCTCCCTCAGGTGAAAGTGTCATCGCAGCGGCAACTACTCGTAGCTGGCGCGCTGTTCTGGTGGGCTACCTCGTCTTCTCCCTCATAGACTAGCAGGATGACAGTAGGTGCGTCGTTGGAGCAAATCGTGGCTTTCAGCATCCGCCAACAACCTTCTCAGCTTTGTTTCCGCTCGACTCTGGTACTTGTGAGCTCAAACCGCCATTGCCATTCGTGTCGCAACAAACCGTTTTCATTGATGTATCAAAGACCAGCAAACAGGCTCAAGAGCACGAGCGAGTACACATGCATTTCGTCCGTCAATGACCTTCTCATCTGTGGCTTTTTCCGGTGAAGGGGCCGGCGGCTCAACCTGTTCTGATCGTCCCAGACCCTACAGAATTCGGTCTTGAGTCTCGGGCACGACTCTGACCGCTTGAGCGAGTCACAGCGCCAATCAAGCATGAAAGCTACCCTTTTTTCCTGCTCTGTTCTCCCACCGCCGGCTGCTCGCTGCTCGGCCAGTTCGTAGCAGTGACATGTCACAGTTCGGTCGCAGCTAAACCTTTATATTTGGCCGCCTGGTATCCACGACTTTTTGTGGGCGGTCGCAGGCATTCCGCCGACAAAGCTCGCAAACTCAAGCAAAACGGCGAACTTCCCGAAACGGCCAAGATCAACGAGACCGACACGTTTGGTGGAGAAGACGGTGACGACGGGGTTGACTTCGGAGAGGTCAGCGGGGAGGACGAGGATGAAGACGAAGGAATGCAGCAACCCAACTACGATGACTTGGATATCGTGAGTTCCTTGTTCTTTTGACTTCCCTGGAGGGTCTGGAGGTGCTCCTAGCGTCAATATGGCTATTCGCGGCGAGTCTGTGACTTCTTAACTGACCTTGAGTCTTGTTTTTCTTTTTCTTCCAGGACGACATCTGAGGTGTTGACTCTTGGCTCCTTCGGTTCCCTCCTCCTCCTCTGCAATCTCGCCGTGTATACCTCTCCTTCCTGCCTCCTACGACTTGGACCTGTCCTCCTGCAATCCCGTTTGCAATCTTGCTTCACCGGTGACTCGTGAGATGCTCAGAGTTGGTTTGCATTCCGGATTCGGGCTTTCATCCCGCTCAGGCTACTGCGTCTGCAGCCTTGGAGATTTTTGCCCTTGTTGGCTCAAGGTGTGGGAGTCTGCCTTGCCTGGTAGAGCAAACCCTCTCTGTTGCTTGGTGCGCCAGCACTCGGCGCAAATAACGCTCCCTCAGGTGAAAGTGTCATCGCAGCGGCAACTACTCGTAGCTGGCGCGCTGTTCTGGTGGGCTACCTCGTCTTCTCCCTCATAGACTAGCAGGATGACAGTAGGTGCGTCGTTGGAGCAAATCGTGGCTTTCAGCATCCGCCAACAACCTTCTCAGCTTTGTTTCCGCTCGACTCTGGTACTTGTGAGCTCAAACCGCCATTGCCATTCGTGTCGCAACAAACCGTTTTCATTGATGTATCAAAGACCAGCAAACAGGCTCAAGAGCACGAGCGAGTACACATGCATTTCGTCCGTCAATGACCTTCTCATCTGTGGCTTTTTCCGGTGAAGGGGCCGGCGGCTCAACCTGTTCTGATCGTCCCAGACCCTACAGAATTCGGTCTTGAGTCTCGGGCACGACTCTGACCGCTTGAGCGAGTCACAGCGCCAATCAAGCATGAAAGCTACCCTTTTTTCCTGCTCTGTTCTCCCACCGCCGGCTGCTCGCTGCTCGGCCAGTTCGTAGCAGTGACATGTCACAGTTCGGTCGCAGCTAAACCTTTATATTTGGCCGCCTGGTATCCACGACTTTTTGTGGGCGGTCGCAGGCATTCCGCCGACAAAGCTCGCAAACTCAAGCAAAACGGCGAACTTCCCGAAACGGCCAAGATCAACGAGACCGACACGTTTGGTGGAGAAGACGGTGACGACGGGGTTGACTTCGGAGAGGTCAGCGGGGGGACGAGGATGAAGACGAAGGAATGCAGCAACCCAACTACGATGACTTGGATATCGTGAGTTCCTTGTTCTTTTGACTTCCCTGGAGGGTCTGGAGGTGCTCCTAGCGTCAATATGGCTATTCGCGGCGAGTCTGTGACTTCTTAACTGACCTTGAGTCTTGTTTTTCTTTTTCTTCCAGGACGACATCTGAGGTGTTGACTCTTGGCTCCTTCGGTTCCCTCCTCCTCCTCTGCAATCTCGCCGTGTATACCTCTCCTTCCTGCCTCCTACGACTTGGACCTGTCCTCCTGCAATCCCGTTTGCAATCTTGCTTCACCGGTGACTCGTGAGATGCTCAGAGTTGGTTTGCATTCCGGATTCGGGCTTTCATCCCGCTCAGGCTACTGCGTCTGCAGCCTTGGAGATTTTTGCCCTTGTTGGCTCAAGGTGTGGGAGTCTGCCTTGCCTGGTAGAGCAAACCCTCTCTGTTGCTTGGTGCGCCAGCACTCGGCGCAATATAACGCTCCCTCAGGTGAAAGTGTCATCGCAGCGGCAACTACTCGTAGCTGGCGCGCTGTTCTGGTGGGCTACCTCGTCTTCTCCCTCATAGACTAGCAGGATGACAGTAGGTGCGTCGTTGGAGCAAATCGTGGCTTTCAGCATCCGCCAACAACCTTCTCAGCTTTGTTTCCGCTCGACTCTGGTACTTGTGAGCTCAAACCGCCATTGCCATTCGTGTCGCAACAAACCGTTTTCATTGATGTATCAAAGACCAGCAAACAGGCTCAAGAGCACGAGCGAGTACACATGCATTTCGTCCGTCAATGACCTTCTCATCTGTGGCTTTTTCCGGTGAAGGGGCCGGCGGCTCAACCTGTTCTGATCGTCCCAGACCCTACAGAATTCGGTCTTGAGTCTCGGGCACGACTCTGACCGCTTGAGCGAGTCACAGCGCCAATCAAGCATGAAAGCTACCCTTTTTTCCTGCTCTGTTCTCCCACCGCCGGCTGCTCGCTGCTCGGCCAGTTCGTAGCAGTGACATGTCACAGTTCGGTCGCAGCTAAACCTTTATATTTGGCCGCCTGGTATCCACGACTTTTTGTGGGCGGTCGCAGGCATTCCGCCGACAAAGCTCGCAAACTCAAGCAAAACGGCGAACTTCCCGAAACGGCCAAGATCAACGAGACCGACACGTTTGGTGGAGAAGACGGTGACGACGGGGTTGACTTCGGAGAGGTCAGCGGGGAGGACGAGGATGAAGACGAAGGAATGCAGCAACCCAACTACGATGACTTGGATATCGTGAGTTCCTTGTTCTTTTGACTTCCCTGGAGGGTCTGGAGGTGCTCCTAGCGTCAATATGGCTATTCGCGGCGAGTCTGTGACTTCTTAACTGACCTTGAGTCTTGTTTTTCTTTTTCTTCCAGGACGACATCTGAGGTGTTGACTCTTGGCTCCTTCGGTTCCCTCCTCCTCCTCTGCAATCTCGCCGTGTATACCTCTCCTTCCTGCCTCCTACGACTTGGACCTGTCCTCCTGCAATCCCGTTTGCAATCTTGCTTCACCGGTGACTCGTGAGATGCTCAGAGTTGGTTTGCATTCCGGATTCGGGCTTTCATCCCGCTCAGGCTACTGCGTCTGCAGCCTTGGAGATTTTTGCCCTTGTTGGCTCAAGGTGTGGGAGTCTGCCTTGCCTGGTAGAGCAAACCCTCTCTGTTGCTTGGTGCGCCAGCACTCGGCGCAAATAACGCTCCCTCAGGTGAAAGTGTCATCGCAGCGGCAACTACTCGTAGCTGGCGCGCTGTTCTGGTGGGCTACCTCGTCTTCTCCCTCATAGACTAGCAGGATGACAGTAGGTGCGTCGTTGGAGCAAATCGTGGCTTTCAGCATCCGCCAACAACCTTCTCAGCTTTGTTTCCGCTCGACTCTGGTACTTGTGAGCTCAAACCGCCATTGCCATTCGTGTCGCAACAAACCGTTTTCATTGATGTATCAAAGACCAGCAAACAGGCTCAAGAGCAGCACGAGCGAGTACACATGCATTTCGTCCGTCAATGACCTTCTCATCTGTGGCTTTTTCCGGTGAAGGGGCCGGCGGCTCAACCTGTTCTGATCGTCCCAGACCCTACAGAATTCGGTCTTGAGTCTCGGGCACGACTCTGACCGCTTGAGCGAGTCACAGCGCCAATCAAGCATGAAAGCTACCCTTTTTTCCTGCTCTGTTCTCCCACTGCCGGCTGCTCGCTGCTCGGCCAGTTCGTAGCAGTGACATGTCACAGTTCGGTCGCAGCTAAACCTTTATATTTGGCCGCCTGGTATCCACGACTTTTTGTGGGCGGTCGCAGGCATTCCGCCGACGAAGCTCGCAAACTCAAGCAAAACGGCGAACTTCCCGAAACGGCCAAGATCAACGAGACCGACACGTTTGGTGGAGAAGACGGTGACGACGGGGTTGACTTCGGGAGGTCAGCGGGGAGGACGAGGATGAAGACGAAGGAATGCAGCAACCCAACTACGATGACTTGGATACCGTGAGTTCCTTGTTCTTTTGACTCCCCTGGAGGGTCTGGAGGTGCTCCCAAGGTTGACCTGTCTGTCGGCGGCGAGTTTGTGGCATTCTTGACTGACCTTGAGTCTTGTTTTTCTTCTTCTTCCAGGACGACATTTAAAGCGTTGGACCTTGGCTTCTTTCGATCGTGCCGCCCCGAGGTCGACCTCCCCAGCCGTGTATACCACCACGTCTAGTCAGCGCCAACCTGGAACTTTTCTCCTGCAATCTCGCGCAATCCTTTCGCAAGTTCACTTTCGGGAGAGTTGGGGAGAGTGGCGTTCCAGATGGTGCTTACATCCGGCTCAAGCCACCGTGTCCCGCAGCGAGCGTGTAAGCGCCACTGCCCTCTAACCCTTGAGCAGCCTTACAACTACCGTATGCTCGAAGCGTCTGACTGCAGCATCATTCAAACACGAGAGTCACAGGCTCTTTCTGTTGCTCCGGTCTACCTCATCAAGGCTACTGCACACGAGCCAGGCCACGTGACTGGCCGATTTCGTGGCAGGGAGCAAGTCAAGTGGCGACAGAGCTTGATTACAAAATAAGCGATGCATCGGCGGTTCCAGCCGCCGCCGTTTCCCTACGCTAGACGAATGTAATCCATGGCAATACAAAGGGAATGTGAAAGGTTTCAGAGCAAAATGAGAAAGGTTTCGGAGCAGGACGTCAGAATTGACCTTCTCAGATCACGGACCTGTAGCAGCGACAGAACGGTCAGTCTTCGTGGGGCTAGAGAGCGGCCTTTATGTCGTCACGCACAGAAAGTGACGGTGTAGTCGGCGGCCTTGGAATGATCGCAAGTCCAGAGGGCGGAACCGGAAGACTCGTCGTCTGCGAAGACAGGTAGAAAAAGAAGTCAGTGTGCGCCTTCCTACCTTGGGTTACACGTGAACGGAATCGGAGGAGCACGTACAGGCGTAGGCATAAGCATCCGGACAAGCTGTCTTGAACGTATCATAGTATTCAACCTTGTCCTTCGGGCAAGTCGCGGGCGTGTCATGCGAGCCACTGCAGCAATTTCCGCTGTCGGCCTGGTTGCCATCGAGGTTGGCGGCGCAAGAGGTCAGGCAGCCGACGACCTCGCCGTAGGAGTTATCGACCGAGACTGCGCGGATTTGGGAGGGATCAGGCAGGAATACATTCAAGGGGAAGAAGAGAGACGAACGAGCGGCGGGGCAGTCTTTGTTGATGTTGGTTGGGCAGGATGGCTCGTTACAGCCTACATTGTTGGTGACTGTAAGGCAAGAAAGACGACGAGTGGCGTCAGTTTCTAGCCTGACAGCGAAGCGGGAAAAACGGAAAAAAAGGGGAAAGGTCCTCACTGGCCATCGGCAGGTTGAACCCGTCGACGAGGGAGACATCGTACCAATCGTGACTATCATTGAGATTCCACTCTCCCAGCGTAGCGGGCGGGACACCTGTACCCCCGACACTAGTGAACGCATGGGTCAGATACGGTGCTCAACGAGTGAAGGCAAGTGAGCAAACCTACGTCGCACATTCGAGACCACCGTTGCAGGAGCCAGTTGAGCAGGTGTTAGGGAGGCCCGAACCGTCGAAGTAACAGTCGGTGCGACCCCCTGAATTCGAAAGGCTAAGGTTAGCGTCGCGAGGAAAAAGATGAAGGACAAAAAAGTATCAGTACTTACACAAGCGGCCGTTCCAGTTCTCAGCTACAGCGGACGACGGACTGTCAGCTAGACATCATGAGAAGCCAAGGGAGAAGGCACGTACCGACCTCGAAAGAAACCGAAGAGCCCGCTGCCGCTTCCCAACCTGTCGGATGAGCAGGAGCAGTTCCAGCGGAAGTGAAGATCGCCTGCGGTACCAGCGGTCATTAGCATGCGCCGAGATGTGTCGAGCCGTGGGGAAGAGAGCGCAAGGGCGCGGAAGAGGAAAAGAGGAAAAGGCAGGCAGAAGAGAATGAGGCGTACCGGCCAGATAGGGAAAGCACACTGCAGAGACAAGATGCCCAGCGAGTTAGTATACCTTCGCGAGCACCACGTCCGAGGAAACGACGCACATTGTTCTTGACGGTAAAAGTCCGCTCAGCGCTGACGAGCTCGCTCGTTACGACGGCAAGAACCGCAAGGGAAGGGATGAACGAGGTACGCATGATGATATTGCGAGTGAGTATGAAGCCTAGGATGTGAGTACGAGCAAGAAGAAGAAGGCTAAGCAGGCTCGAGGACCCCGAGTCTTTCTCGAAGATGCCCGCCGTCGCACCTCCTTTCTCTGCCCGCGTTGCGAGACCGCAACACGCGCCTCGTGCTCCCCCATCTTGCGCAGGTGCGAGCGGCCCCAAGACCGGTTCCAAGCCTCCCAGCAGCAGAAAGATCGGAGGAAGGAGGGCGGTAAAGTCAAGATGCCGAGGGACATGAGGAGCGCACTGTTCGCTTCGCAACGGTCGCAGAAGTGTCCGTGTTTCATCGAGGTCTCGAGGGCGCCGACGGTGGCGCACGCCGCGAGGTTGAGGAGCGGAGATCCGTGCGTGGGGACGGAAGATGGGAAAGGAGCCTCGAGGCAGCGTGTGCAAGCGTCAACGGGTGGGGAAACACGGTTCGTGGTAGACGGGCAGCCCTCGCGGTCCGTCCACGTACGAGCACCTGACAGGACCTGCAGGACCCCTGACACTCCTCAGGAACCCGCGCCGGTTTTAGTACAAAAGACAGGCCACAAAGTCGAAAACGTCGCGCCGCTCTAGGTACAAAACCGAGCTCAGATTCGGGGAAAACTCGACATGTCCCGCCGGTCTGGGTACGAAAAAGGGCAATGAAGGAAGCTGAGCGGAAAGAAGGGGAGCAGAGGAAGAAGGAGAAGAAGAAGTAGGTGTGCAAGTTGTTGGCATGTTCTTCCGCTCTAAGTGTATTGGCAATGAGTTCGTGCAGCAGAAAAGATAGCCATGATCAATTATGCACCACGGATGCGAAGGAAGAAGGGAAGGGAAAGAAGGAAAGAGGAGAAACGGAAGAGAAGATAAAGCCTGCGGTGTCAAGCGGCGGTGGCGGCGGCGGGCGGCCGGAGCGAGCGCCCCGCCAATGTCCCGCCGCTTCGGTACAGATTTCATGGTCAGACAGCGCAGCGGAGGTACAAAATAAGTTGCTCAAACGCCATTTTCCGGGGCGCGGGTTCCTGAGGAGTGTCAGGGGTCCTCACCCGACTCTCGTCCTCGAGCGTCGCCAGGTGAAATGCGAGATGTCCCTTTTCCAGTGTCGAGCCGTCTCTACGCCAACAGTCCGGCAATCTTCTTCTCGACCTCTTCTGCCGTCGACAGACCCTCGAGCGAGACCTGCTTCTCGACGCCGCGCTCTGTGTCGACAAGAGAGTGTGGGAAAGTCGTAACAGATGGTAGCGAAGAGAAAGCGGAAAGGTGTCGAGGCGACGGGAAAAGGAGGACGACCGGATAGGCGGGAACGAGCGAAGAAAACGTATGTAGCGGTAAATGGGGAAAGCGCGAGTGGCGGCAAGTGATGTAGTCGTGAGAATGTGTAAGCAACGCAGCAGAAGGGCGAGGGCCGGGTCATGGCGCAGTAGGCGGGAAGAAGACGAAAGAAAGTCAGTATCGCTTTGACTGCGTATGGTACTTTGTACCACTTGGGCACCCAGGTCGCTCATATGCTCTCCGACCTGTTCTTGCGTCGAACCCATGAAGAAGGAGAAGGAAAGGATCAAGAGGGCGAGTAAGGGCAAAGAAAAGCAGACTGACCAAACCGAATGATTCCCCTAGCCGGAGTTCCCCGAGCTTCCCGGATCAAGACAGGGAGGTCGGGGTTGGACGACTTGAGCGACGGGTAGGAGGAGCGGATGAAGGCGCTGTTTGAGGGAAAGTCGAGGGCGGGGTCGGGTAGAAGGGGAATTGAGGAGCAGGGGGGTCGAGAAAGGAGTACGTGGCCGGCGCGGTGGAGAGATACGGGTAGGCGCAGAGCAGTGTGTGTCCGACATATCCGAATAGCGGAGACGTGACGAGATAACCCAAGTCGGGGAGCAAGCGAGGAGGACAATATCATCAGTGCCCGTAACAAAGACAGGCTGGCCGATGCCAGTCATACACAGGGGCTCCCCACAGCGAGGTCAAGCAAGCAGAACATACCGTAGACCCTCACTTCCCTTTCCCTGTTGGCAACCCATCAACCTCAACTCGCGAACAGCTTGCGGCAATGCTTGACGGAGGGCAGACGACATGTTCAGGGTATTATTGTGGTGCTGGTATGTTCGGCGGGGTACTTGGAAGCGCTTGTGCAAGACGAGGGAAGTTGCGGAGCGAGAGCGAACCAGCGGCGATGAAACACTCCAAGTCGGCATGGCAGCGCAACCGCTGGTCCAGCTAGATCGGACAACTTACAGCATCTGGAGACTCTATCCTGGAACAGCGGCTGCTGCGCGATATCTGGCAAATGTGGTGGTACAAGTTTTTCTTGCGCACACAACGTATGTCTCCCTCGTCCCAGACCCCTACACTAGGTATATCGAGCATGCTTCCCGCGTCACATACCCTCTCAAGCCTTCGCACCTGTTCCTGCCGGCGAGATGGCTGTGATGTTTTCGCCCTTGAGCAGTAGCCGACCTGCAGCACGGGAAGAGGACCAGACGCCAGCAAAGTTCAGTCTACCGTTCCCGGAAAAGGCACAGCAGAATCGCATGTAGCTGCGACCCCGCTGAGCTGCAGACAAGAAGATGTAAGACGCACCGAGAGGTTGCCTGTCTCCTGCCTTCTTCGTTTTAGTGTCTTTAACCCAAACCTCCTCAGAGTCATCCAGCACGATGTTCATGAACTCGTCAAAGCCCTGTCGAAGTGTTGCCGATTGCGCAAGAGGAAGTATGACGCATCGCAGCGGGAAGATGGAGCCGTGTGGGTGTTCGACCGGGAGTTAGAGTGTGGTGCGGGCATACAAGGCAAGAAGTCAGCAAAAGCTCTTCAGTGTAACGACCAACGCCATCATTTCGGGATAGACAGAGGAAGCTCGAGAGCCGCGGTTATTCCGCCATTCCGTCCCAGTCGAGGGGAAATGAGGAAAAAAAGACGCACCAAAATCCGACCTTCCAATCGTTGTTCAACGTTGTCAAACAACCAGACCTGCACCTTGTTTCCTGATTGCAGGTGCTTGAAGATGACGTTCTATCTCATGCGATGTTTCAGGGAAGTGGGATAGGTAGATTGACAGGGCGAAAGGTCGGAAGCACATGTGATTACGACGGAGGGGGAGTGGCACCAGAAACGCATGTTTTCAGCGTCGTACAGAGAGTCGATAGGGCCGAAACGAATACGGGCGAGCAGGTGCCGGTATAGTTGCAGATGAGGGGAGCAGAGTGGGAGGATACTGATGAGCCAACTCAACAGGACAGGGCATCCGAAGTGCGACAGGACCTAGGAGATGGACGTACGATAGGCTGTACCATTACTCGCTTGCTCATCTTGGCTTATTCTCGCTATGGCAGGGGTTAATGGGTGGGAAGGCGAGGATGAGTTGGGGTGAGAGAGGGCGACGCGCGTGCTTGGCTGACAGTCAGGTGTGGTGATGCTGGTTAGGCTAGCTCTGTACTTGAAGCAGATGCAGCTGTGGTGATGGATGAATGGGAGATCTCCTAGCGAGCGAAACGAGGTTGTCTTAATTCGCCTCACCTTACCTGTAACCTTGCTTGGTAGACCTTATGCGCTGCCGCTGGGTCTCCCCGCCTCTGCCAGTCTCGCCGATAACCCGCTGGCGACTACCGCGTTTTCTGCGACTCGGATGCGATCAAGTCTCTTGCTCGTACCCTGCTGTACCTCGAGTGGCGGATCCATGGGTAGGGCGGCTCCTGTACGGGCGGGCTGGAACGCTGCGAGGCCGCTTGAACAGCCACGTTGGCCGATATCTCGCCGTACCGTCCTTTTCGTACTTGAGTTCGGCTTGTCCTCCTCTCATCGCTGGCTGAGAAGCTCCGCATTCCTGCTGAGTGTTCATCCAATGTAGCTTAAGTCGTGCTGCTTGGTCCCTCGCTATCGTGCCGTCTCTACATCTGCACAGCGATGTCTATAGCCTTTTCTCCCTTACTTCGCTTGTGCCCATCTAGCACCTTTCCTAACACTACGTAGCAAGGCCATGTTACCACGGCCGCTCACATAGCATGCTGCACAATTGCGAGACTGATGCTGGTGCCATTCAAAGCGGTCAGAGTAGACCTTTCCTGGTGCAGAGCTGCTTGCTCAATTGGGTCCAATACACTATAGACACATCCCCTGGAGATCAGGCTTCTCCAAGCTTCTCTCAGGCTCTCAAGATCGGGCGAGATCTACATAGGTGCAGTAGAGTACGACTTTCAATCAACGCAAGCATGCGAGCGTGGTAAGCACTTTCTTCTGCACAGACAAAGGTGGTGATCCTCTGCTACAAAGACGCAGGGCAATGACTCTGACATGGCAGTAGCATGATATGTCAGATAGTCACAGGGAATGATAGAAGGATGCGTGAACAGCCTGCTCACAACGTGAAAATTGGCCTTCCCAAATCCGCTTTTCTTCCCTCTTCCCCTCACCAGTCCCCTCTTCCCCTCTCCAGTCCCTTCTCCACCCCTTCCTTCTACCATCCGCTGCCATCCACCCACCTCTCAGGTGTGGTCCCATACCGTGCCGCCGTACGACGACTGATCCGAGCCAGAGACCGCATCGAGCCCTCTGGACGCTCCTTATTGCCTCCGTGCTGAGGTCCCAGGGTGTCACTAAGCGGGGCTGGGTCGACTGTGTCCCCGAAGTAGTGACCGGAGGTATCGAAGAGAGGTGCGGAGCTGTTGACGTGGCTGAACGGGTGCTGCTGAAACATCACACCCTGCTGTTGGGATGGATGATAGTGGAAGGGGTAGGGAGGGCTGAGAACAACCGGGCTGGGGTAAACGGTGCTGTCGTTGTGTGCGGTCAGGCCCACATGCGGATCTGCCCAGTGGAACCCGACTTCCATGCCGACTGGAGCTAATCTTCGGCTTCGTTGGGGGTTATGCTGCTGAGTGCCATTGTTCCACATACTTCCGGCAGTACCGAGAACGCGCAGACCCTGAGAAGAGATGCCCTGCTCGCAAGATATTGTAAGCGGTGGCAGCGAGGGCAAGCAACATGACAAACAAGGGGTTGTATGAATGCTCCCACCCAGACCTGTGCATAGCCAAGCAGTCAGTAATACGCTTCTGGGGGTACAAGTACGGAGGAGCGATTGACACACCGGCAAGGGTGCCTCGCTTGACTCCTGTATGTTGTCCGCTAGATCTTCCAACCCGAAGATGATTCGAACCTTGTCGAGTTCTTCGAGCTGCCCCCATATTTCTCGAAGGACTGACTCGAGCTGTCGTGCTCCGGTCCAGCGTGGAAGCAAAGGCTCAAGGCGCTGGCGCAATCTCTGAAATGACAAAGGCGCCTTGGCGGGCACGACAAGTTCTGCTACCGGCTGATTACCCACCTATTACGTTTTGAAGTGCGTGAGCAGCAATAGCCTGGTATTCATGATCAAGCGTAAGGGCTTACCAGGTCTAGGTGATGTCTGAAAAAGGCGGGTGGTGACGGCTTTGCAGGGTATTTGGGAACTAATCAGCGCGCAATCCCTGTGTATAGCAGTGAACAAGCACACCAGCTTTGCGATGGCCTCTTGCTGTGAGTCAGGTCTACCCTTTGCCAGTGCTGCTTCCACTTCTTGCCGCACCCCCTTGCAAAGCGTATTGAATTCGGTCCTTTGTTTTGTTGTCCAATTCGCAGTGTAGGGCGCAGCGATTTTTCGAATCTGTGCGACCCAACGATGAAGGCGGCGGAAAGCGATGGCGCCCAGCTCGGTGGGTGAGGAAGGATGCAACACTCTTGAGAGTGCCCGAAACATATTCTTCGGCTCCACGAGCTTCTTCTCAGGTCGGAAGTCGCGGTAACCGGTCAAGTCGGGGTCGCTAGGCGCATCTCGACTACCTGTGGACGACTCGCCGTGGGTTCGAGTTGTGCTGCTCATCTGGTGACGGGTAGGGTGGCAAAGGGCGACGAGGAAGGGAAGGTCGTTCGTGTGCGTGGCACACAAGATCAGCCCGAGGCAGCGTAGGAAAGAGAAGAGATTAGTAGGTGAAGAGCAAGTCACGGCCACCGCTCAGCGGGATAGGAGCACTCGGCGCCTCCGCGGATTGGAACGCCCGGCAGAGAAGGACGGGGGCAACATGGGGACAACAAAGCTACGCCTTTCAATCCGTACGCGACGACGTGCTGCATCGTAGACAGCTGTAAATCCTCCGTCTGCAGTAAGCCGGCCAACCGGACCTAGGGGAGCGAGGGGCCTAATTTACATCGTTGTCGGGGACTTGGAGGAGCTTCAGTTGCGGGATGCCAGCGGCGCAAGTCGAAGTCGCTGCAGCTTGCGACGTTGACGATGTGAGGCGAGTTTCTTCACGCTCTCGCGACTGCCGGTCAGCAATGGAGTTGACAGAGGGCGCTACGACATTTAGCCGGAATCTGCTTCAACTTGATGAAGTCCGCCGTTGACGTCGCAGAGACCGAACGCTTGCGACGAGTCACCTACCACATTCCATCCTACTGACTTAAGTCTATCGCGGTCAGACCTTGTTGTCAACAAGCTCGGCTATTGTCGCAAAGTGTAAGGGTTTCAAACCAAGAGAAAGAGCAGGACTCTGCTTCGGTCGCTAGCCATCGCGCAGCGTTGGAGTATCAGTGACGCTTACAAGTCAAGCGAGAGCATGGAGGACCGGACACTTGGCGGTACGCCCTTTTTCCTCCTTCTCTCCTCCCACTCTCCACCCTGACTTCGTTTTCTCGCAGGTATCCTCCTGAGCCTCAATATCTGCTTCTTCGCCTACTACACCCTGTGGACCCTGGCCACCGTACGCTAGTCTCCTCGACCCTCAATACCCCGGTCGATCAACCGCCATTGCCTTTTTCTTCCGCGCTCTCGCTGATCCATCCTCGTTCACCACTTCCTTCTATCCTTCCTATTGACGTTTATCACCCGTATCCATCCTTTGTCGTCCCTCGGACTGACCTGTGACCTCCGCCTCACAGCCTCTCCTCCCCACCACCTCCCCCCTTCTCATCCTCTTCCCCCTCTCCCGAGAATGGGCAGTCCGACTCCCCTGTCTCATCCTCCTCCTCGGCCTTTGCTTCGTCGGCCTAATTACTGGATGTGTCATGGCCGGAACAGCTAGGACGAAAGGCCGAAGTAGGTAGTGAGGTGGAAAATGCGAGAGAAGGTGGAAAGAGAAGGATCGGTGAATCTGTATCGTAGCTAGCACAGCGAAAGACCATCACTTAGCGCGCGAGGTTCGAGTGTACGGCAAAGCTGCACCGTTTGTTTCCGTAGCATCCTGTTGTTCCGACTCTCCCCGACCCTTTCACCTGGCGATGGAAAGGAAAAGGAGCCGCCAACGTTGCATCGTCGTCAAACACAACAAATGAAATACAGAACGTTCATCCAATCCGGAGAAAGGGAAAAAAGAGGGCCATGCGGCGCGAAGGGTGAGGAGAAAGGTCGAATGACGTCGCATCCCATACGGAGCAGAAGAGTCGAAAAACATCGCAAAGGATGAGGAAGGGAGAAAGGGTCCATGTTGCCCATGTGCCTGGGGCTGAAAGTCGAAGATTTAAGTCGAGCGAGAGAGAGTGTGAAACGATTAGTGAAACAGAAGGGAGACGAGATCCGAAAACAATGGTCGAGTAGAGGCGGGGGGACAAAGGCGAGGGTGAGCATCACTGTCGCCCTGCCAACCCCATCTGTTGCTGCTGCTGGTACTGATGTTCATGCCTCCTCATCTCCATCTGCTGCTGCACCATCCTAGCCGCCGCCCCGCCTTCTCCTCCATGGCTTACCGCCGCGCCCATCCCTTGAGGTTCACCGGGGTAAGGCATCTCGTGCGGAGCATGTGACATGGTCGGTCTTGGACCAGGTCCCGGACCAGGGCGGTACCCCGAAGGTTGGCGGGAAGAAGATCGAGCAGGGAGGGCTTGTTGGTATTGCTGCTGTTGGGTGGGAGCAGGAGGACGACTAGGCTGAGGAGACGGGGAGTGTTGCTGAGCTTGCGGTCGGGACTGCTGTCGAGGGGGGTAAGCTTGCTGTTGCTGCTGGTGGTGGTGATGGGGAGGTTGGCCGTGAGGGTATTGTTGGGGTGGCTGATGAGGATGAGGTTGTGAGAAGCCCTGAGGCGGCGGCGCGGTGGCTGATCGAGGTGGATGCATGGGCATCGGCGAGCCCCGCGGCTGAGGCGCAGGGATGGTGCGTTGTCTGGAAGGACTTGGCGGTGCCATTTGCGCGGCTGGCATCCGAGGAGTACGAAGCTTCGCACCCATCCCGCTCTTCTCGGCGGCCGAGATGATCTCGTCGTCCAATACAGTGAGAGCGGCGCAGATGACGATCCATTCGACCACTGCAGAACGGAGAAAAGTAAGAGGAGAAACAGTGGAGGGAAGCGAGAAAGAGTGGCAACGCACTGTCTTCGTTACCCTCCCCTAGGGTTTTCCACACAGCTTTCTCTTCATCGCTCTTTCCTGTAATGGCGACCCTCGTGCCGCCGCCCGTTTCTGGCGGGTTCTTCTGGATGCGGCCAAACTCGATACGCTTGGGCGGGATGAGGTGACCGGCGTAACTGCGTGCAGGAGAGTTTGAGTTCGTGTTTGGCGGGAAGAAGGGCGGATGTACGCACGCAAAGTAGAAGACAGACCACCAAGCGGCGGTAGGGTTCGGCTTTGACACCTGGAACAGTGGCTGATCGTCCTGGGCAGAGTCCGGGTTGGGCAGGGTGAGCTTGTAGATCGGGTTCTGCAGCGGTACATGTCAGCAATCTTATTCAGACAGTGTAGCCTAGAGGAGGCGGAGAGAAGCGTACCTGCAGGAACAAATCAGTCAGTGGATTTCGCTCATCCCCGGCGGGCGAGAAAAATCAGAAGACAGCGGATACTCACCTGGATCCCAGTCTGCGAGATGTTCCACCTCAGGTTGCGACTCGCTTCGCATCTGATGTGATTACCCCCTCCGTTCGCACTGCTCCCGTGCGAGGCGCTGGAAGTTGTACTGCGCAACCCTCCAGACCGATCGGGTGGGAACAGCTTGGCCACGCAGAGGTCGCCCGCTTCCGAAGGCGTCAAGAGGTAGTTCTCCGTGTTGACGTTCGTGTGGAGGTAGGTGTCTGCACGGGAAGAGGGTGGGACAACTGCATCAATGAACGGATTGATTTCTTTTCTCGTTGCTGGAAAGGGGTCGTACAGAGTATTTGGTTTGGGCGACCATTCGGGGTAACGATAAGGGTGGGAAGGTGGTCAGGTACAGGTGGATGGTGTGGGCTGGTAAAGATGGAGTAGACGGCTGCGAGGGAACGGGGGCGTGAGCGTCTGTTGAGGCGCGGGTATTGCAACGGAATACGCACCGCTCATGCTGTCGAGTGCTAGGTATCGTGTGTGACTAGTGTATACTGTGTGCGGTTCCTAGTAAGGGTATTTGCAAGCTGAAGTCGAGTTGAAGTCGAGGCTTGATCGGAGAAAGGAGACGAGACAGACGGGCCTGATGGGAGTTGTTTGAGCGAGTGAGGAGTGCGGTATAGGTTGCTGTAGATGATCTGATAGGCCTTTCAACCGTGAACGAGCGGTGGTAGACGCAAGTAAAGTTGAAGCAGTTTAGATCCAGACCTGGTCGACGTCTCGACCCTCAACTCAACCTTGCCCTCCTCCTTCTATTGGAGAGTGTGTGAATATGGCTACTGCTGCTGCTCCTGCTGGTCCACCCGCTGCCACTCCCCTTTACGCTATCTACCGTAGATCAGCGCGAGTCGTGTCCCCTCCTCTTCCTCCTCATCACTCTCGCTCATCTCCCTCTACAAGCGTACAGACTCGGTTCGAGCCTCGTAGAAGCACTCGACGAACTCATCAATAGCGGTCACATCAACCCTCAACTCGCCTTGCAGACTCTCAACCAGGTCAGTCTTGCTCTTTCCTCTGTCTCTCCTTCGCTGACTTGGCCTTTCACCAATAGTTTGACAAGAGTGCTGCCGAAGCACTCCAGAAAGAGGTAAAAGCAAAGGCGACCGTCAAGGCTCACCTCAGCACATACCGTCTATGCGATGAGGAAAGGCTACCTTTTCTTTCTCCGTCAACTGAGTTCGCCTTGTCCTGATCCGACTTCATCTCCAACATTCAGGTCTGGACCTTCATCCTCGAAAAGCCGACGTTCAAGCTCGAGAACAACGGCGAAACGGTAAACGCCCCGGGCAAGGTCCGCGTCGTGGCGTGCAAGGCCGCCGATGCGCCCCCGAAGTGAGCTCGTCTCCTTCTTGGCTCCGAGCCTTGACCAGGTTTCATCGAGCGTCCCTGTGCGCACTTTCTGCCGGTCATGCGACCGCTGACACCGGGTCTCCAGGTGAAGCCGTCTCGACCACGTCGTTGTCCGCCAGTCCCTAGCGTCCAGTATTTCTACCTGCACCGCACTGTTCGCGCTCGTCGGGTGCGCCGCTTCTTCTGCAAGCGCTCCCCTTGTGTACTACTCCACCACCTCCCTGTGGGTCTCGCATCTTTTCCCATCGCATCAGCCGTATCAAAAAAGTCTAGTACTGTACCTTCCCCTTTGCAATTCTACCTTTTTTTGCCCTGTAATCTGATCGACCTTATTCGAACGTGGCGTGAAGCGGAGCTTCACGCCAAGCCCAGCGATCTTGCCTCCGATGGATCTCCCTCAATCGCGATGCTGCCAGGTCACTGTCCTTGAGGGCCAAGCGCTTCCAACTAGGCCGGGCGTTGAGGCGGTTGTTTGCAGCGCCTCGGACTTGAGGAATCCGGTCTACGACAGACTCACTGGTTCCTCTTCGGTTACCTACCGGGCTGCCTTCCTTGGTCCCGTCTGTTTTCGTCCTCTGTTTTATCGCTTTGGCGCGCTAACTAGACTATATACCGAAACATGCTAGTGTTCCATTCGGGCCAGAGTGTGGCAGGACTGCTGGTGAGCCTCGTATTTTCATCATTCATCGGCTTCTCCGACCTGACCATTTTTTCCTTGCAGGCAAGTGGCCTGGCGGACCTTCAACCGGGTCAAAACCCCTGCAGTCGGATGCGTCAAGCGCTGTTCAACACACTACGCCCGTCACCGCCCGCTTGCAGAGAAGCCTCGCTGTACGGCACTTGTGGCCTCGCCGCCGTGTAAGCCCATCTTTTCTTGCTGCAATCATCAGTGACCGACTTACCCCTGCGTTTTGTCGCAGTTCCCCGATCATAAACGCCTTCAACCTGGTCGTGAGGTGGAGAAAGGGGTCTTTCTGGTTGTTCCGCCTTCCCAGACGAGCCCCGGGGAGAGGTACGATCTACCTCACCTCATTTTGCCGTGGACTTTCTTCTTGATGCTCCTAGGTCTAAGTCCGTCCCTCTCGCCTTGTCTCATCCCACTGCTGTCCTCCTGCTTCCTCCTCTGCGGGTCTCGCCTTTGTTTTCCTTCCTTTCTTCGTGGCTCTACCTTCCAAGTTGTCCGTGTAGTGACCCCTCCTCTGAGCGCAGGTCGTCAAGGTCCGATCTGTGCGCAACCTCCGCGGTGCAGGTCGCCCGAAAGTAGAGCTGTGGCAGCTGCTAGCTTTGTGAGTCTTGTTTGGAAAACATCGATACTTTTCCTTGCTGACCGAAATATCGACGTTGCTGCAGGCTACCAGGGTATACTGCGCTTTCTTTCGCGACCTGGATGCTTGCGAGCACGTGTAGGTCCATACTCACCTTCCACCCCGCGAGCTCTATTTTTCCTTCGTACCGCCAAAGTCTTCCTACTCGTAGAACCCGGACTTTTTTCCCTTCGCAGATCTGATTCACATCAAGTCCTTTCAGCAAAGAACCTCCTGCCCCTGGTACTACAGCGCAACTCGCCTTAACCTACTCGGCATTACCTACCCGATAATGCACACAGCCCTCGTCGTTTTCTTCTCAATCAAGGCGTCGCAACATTTCGACCTAGCCATCCGCCTGTTCACGTACATCAGTACCACGCTGAAACAAGCCGAGGACAATTGGAACGGGCAGCTGGGGGGACTTCTCGAGTCTCGAGAGCGCGAATCCGATTGGCGTAGCCTTTCTGACAGAGTGGGGTGCGTCTATCCGGTGCGTCTTACTTCCTTCCTCTATGCACTTCGCTGAGCTACGGTCAGACGACCGCACACGCTTCAGCTGGTCCACCCTTACCTGCTGGTTCTGCGGATCGACGGGCCTAGTCATGGGCGTCGTCCTCGCCGTTTTCGCCACACTTTACATTTACGCGCTCCGTGCGCAAACCGTTCGAGCGGGTACGAGCATGTCCCCGACAGGTCGCGCGATTCGAACTACTCGGCGCTGGCTCGTCGTCACTACCGTGGCTTTCTCCGTCGTCTTTACCGTTCTCGCCTCGACGTTCCTGCGGATCGCCGCTCTCGGTGACACGGTCTTTACCTCGAGTATTGTCAACATGCTCGGAACTGTCCTGTACTCAAACGGGCTTTTCAGCGCTCTCTGCTGGATCCAGCCAAGTAACACCCCTACCTCCTCGGCCTGATTCCTGCATCCCCGTCTCCATCATCCTCCTCATTCGGGCCTTTCACGACCCGCCTATCCAAACCATATCCTGCACTTCCTACCCCGCTTCACGCTCACACTTCCGCCCTCGCACAACGAGCAGCAAGAAAGCTTCCCCATCATCCTCGGTTATCGACCTTTTTCCTCTCTCCGTCTCGCCTTCACCTCCTCCTCCTCCTCCTCCTCTCGTAACGTCTTCTATCCCAGCTCACCAAACGTCACCACCTCCCGCCGCCCTCTCCAAATGTGTGGACCTCCATGACCCACACCGCAACCTCTCCTTCATAAATTTCCGCTATCCATCCTGGTCTCCTTTCCATAATCATGCTGTCCGAGGTATGTCCGAAGTCCGTCTGGCGTTGGTGGACTCGGAGGGAGGAGGTCGAGATGCAGCTCGCGTTCCTGTTCGCGTCGAAGGAAAGGCGCCGGAATCGCGGGTTTGAGGGTCAGAACGCATGGGATGGGTAGCGGGGCGACTTGGGTCGGCTCGCCTGTTCAGAAGGAGGGTTGCGACCCTACTGTCAGACTCAGCGTGAATCAAGAGCCGAGGCTTGAAGTCAAGACGAACAGTGCCGCCGTCGTATGGATTAGTCGCTACCGGCAATGCTGTAGGGAAGGCCGAGATGGTCCCGGGTACGCTCTGAGGCCAAGAAGAACGGCGTTGGTGTTACGAGGTTGTTGAACGATCGGAATCAGCGGATGGACGGGGCTGGAGGCGTTCCATGGAGATGATGGGTTATATGATGAGTGTTCAGGGTCAAGTGTGTCCTTGGTGTACAGCAGGCGAGACTAGATACGAGAGAGATGGAGAGGAAGAGAAGGACCAATCTTGAAGATGCCCGGACTAGAAGTAAACCCTCGAGTTCTGGTACAATGATTGCCTCGCTATACTTGGAGTCCTTATCGACAGAGCCGGACCACTGAGTCGGCATGGAACAGCATAGGAACGACTGAACGGGCGCAGGAAACTCGAAATGACCATCTCAAGTGGGCTATCTGGCTCGCCCTCTGCTCGAACACACCTGCGCGGGCGAAAGCGATACTGCAGTGTACGTACGTGCCTGCTCCTCCAACAGCATGGTTAGCCGAAACTCGACCTGCGAGATCAAGCTAAACCCTCCCTTCCCTCATCTCCCTTCCAGCTCCAAGCCTAGTTCCAGCTGCACCATACCCTGCACTCCTTCCACCCCCCTCGCCAGGTGTAACACCACGCGTTGTGTCTGGGGTCGCGCTGACGCCCATCCCGGCGAGAACTTGCTGCTGTTGCTGCTCGTGACGGCGACGCTGGAATTGCGCTCGATACTTGCGGCGTTCGTAGGTGACGAGGGCGACGACCTGCGAGAGCGACATATCGTCAGTGTAGACGACACAGGGATTGCCCAGCGATCAGTGAGAGGAGGGGCGGGAACCGCAGAAAACGCACGATCAACGCCACTGCTGCGACTCCGCCAAACACGCCAAGGCCAATCGGAAGGACCGATAGTGATCTGCCAGGCAGGACGAACGCCGAAGGCGAGGCAGACGCCGGGATAGCTGAGCCTGAGGCGTCGCTGGCTGCCGTCGGATCAGGGGGAGACGTGGTGCCAGAGGTCGTGTCAAGGCTGGTCAAAGAGAAGGAAGGCGACGCAGCCTGAGGGGAGGACAAGGCAGGAGGTAGAATGGAAGAAGGGAGCGTCGAGGTACTTGACGAAGGAATTGTCCCGTCAGAAGGTTCTGAGTCCAGGCGTCGGGCGATTGACCGACAGAAAGAGAAGGACGCACGACGCCAAAGCAGAAGTGGGCACAAGCGAGAGCGTCGGAGGCGACGCAGAAGAACGCGAAGCAACTGACGCCGCCGGCGACGGGAGAGGTGATGTCGAAGACACAGCTGCCCGGGAGGTCGAGGTGCTGAGGGTCCCCATAGCTGCGATTGTCCGTCCTGGCGTGCTGCTCGTCGCCGGAGTTGTCACCTTTGACTGTACCATCTTCTCGCGATGGCGAGAGGTGCTGCTCGCCTTGGCCTGAGACGTAGATCTCACCGTCGCCCGCGCTGTAGTCGGGGTGGTGGAAGAAAAGAAGTCCCAGCCTGCGCCACCTTGCCGGTCGCCTCCTGCGTTCTCAACAAGCACTACACCGCGCCCTGTATGGTCCCAGACCGATCCCAGAAACTTCCCTCGATCCTTCGCTCCTGCCTGCGGCTCGTGTTGCTGGCGGTTGGTGAGGTGCTGCAAGTGGACGTTGGGGTCGACGGTGCGGACGGAGCAGCAAGATCGGTGGTTGGCAGGGAGGCGGAGACGGTGAGAATTTGAGCTGCAGTCGCGATGTGCGATGGAGTGGCAAGGGAGGAGGAGAAGAAGGAAGAATAGTAGATGTAGCGATATGATGCCTCGCTAGAGGCGAGAGAGAACGAAGTGTGAACGGTGAATGGTATAGCAGCTAACTAAGAAAGGACTACTTACCTAGAGGCGAGAGAGAACGAAGTGTGAACGGTGAAGAAGAGAAAGGAAAGAAAGGAAGACGAGGTTATATAGGGAAGTGTAGGTAGTACGACGGACTGTCTCACAATTCTCCCAGGCACAAAGGTAACACCGACGAAGGAGGGATAGGAACAACTTGGGAAAGGTAGTGGCTAACCAAAGAAGTAACGGAGAACAAGAACCGAGGTGAAGCGAAGCAAGAAAGAGGGAAGAAAGATTCATCTCTCCTACTTCGACCTTCCCAAACCAAACATCAACTCCTCCTCAAGTCTTCCGCCCACCCTGAACTACTCTCGCAACCAACAGTAGATAAAGAGGGAAAGGAAATCAGAGGAGAACGGGCGCATTCCCTGCAGGCTTTGCTTGAGCCAGGCACGTTCAACCTATCAGGGAGGTGGCGCGGTCAACAGTAGGGCCACCAGGGCGAGATAAATCGGTTGCGAGGGAGGCATTCTTGAGGGAGGCGAGTGGGAGAGGGCGGGAGGAGGAAACGAGTGACTGCCCCGAGGATCAAGGATGAGCAAGAGTAGACACTGTACTGCGCAGCAGCAATGCTTCAAGAGGGATGGTCGAGAGGGAAACCAGGATGCGAGGTCAACCAGCCCGCTTCCCCCTCTGCAGCGTTGACCCCCTCGAAACCGCTTAGCATGCTCGTCCTGCCGAAACCTACCCCTAGAGTATCGTAGAACCGCATAAGGCTACAGGAAACTGAGTTAAGCCTACACATACTCTGCCAGCTCGCGAAGGACCCGCCTCCGCCAGCCTTAATGGCACTGAAGGCCTTTACCGAGATCTCCATCATCGAGAGAGGCGCCGAGGTCACCTCCCCGCAGCTTTGTCCACCTCCCCTGACCGGTCACTGCCTCACCTCGGTCATCCACTCGTCATTCGGCCATCCGGAAGACCGCTCTGGGGAAGGAGAGCAGGAGCGCTGCACCTCGGAAAAAGGACGGCGACTGTGCCCCTGCGCGCTCACCCAGTCTCCTGCGTCAGAGCTGCGTAGGCGCCAGGTAGTGAGAGTGCGGAAGACAACTTCGACCTGCCATTCCTCGCATGCCTCGTTCAAGGGAAGAAAGAGAGGGTCGGTCGACATGCCGTACAGAGCAGAGGGAAGAGTGAGGGTATGAAGCGACGAGCTGGTCACGATGGCGGCAAGACGTTTAATACCGTCCTGAAGGAGGCTGTCAAGAAGGTAAGGCGAGTAGGGAGGTTCTTCGTCGAGGACGTCGAGTTGACCTCCGGTGAAGCTGCCCGTCTTGACCCTGTCGTCCCACAAGTCCGCCAGCGAGATAACATCGACCCACCCATACTCGCCTGTTGTCGACGTCACCGTCGAGCAGTACTCCCAACGTACCCGCAGGCGGTGCGGGACGAACTTCTCCAGGTTAAGAAGGTCGATCACGAGATGGAGATTGCGTGGCCGAACGGCCAGGCTTTCGAGGTGAGGGGAGCAGCCGAGGACGAGGTCGAGCGAGGCTTGGCTGTCGGCGCCCCAGGAAAGGTGCCGAAGGCTTGTAGGAGGTGAAACCGGAAGGGGATTGGCGGGAGGGGAGCGCGAGCAATCTACGATGACGAGGCGTTGCAGAGCTGAGCAGCAAACACAAGTCAGCCAAGCGCACAGTCAAGCGACACGGGAGAGTACGTACAAGACGGAAGAACCACCATCAACCTGCCCAGTTCATCCCCCCCCAATGCTCGACACTTTCAACGTTCCCAGATTGGCAAAGTGCGCGAGCATCCTCTCAAGCCGATCGAAGGCCGGTCCACTGCTGCTGATGTCTCCTTGATAGAGCGTCTCGACTTGACCCTCGAGGCGACCTGTCTGAGCGAGCCAGTGCAGGCTGCGTTGGGCAGATTCGGAGCCGACGGCGATGTGGCGGAAGAGGAGAGGGGTGACAGTGTCGTTCCAGGCCTTGTTGACTAGACGGACGGTAGAGAGAGCCAACTGGCGGTCGAGGAGCGCGTAGAAGGACGAGGGTACGAAGGGAGACAGTTGTACGACGTTGGAGAGGACGAGAACCAGGACTTCTGCGGGCAGCGTTGAGAGAGATGGCATTGGCGAAAGGACGGTTTGTATGGTGTTTTGTATTGACCTCGTGGTCGGACAAGCGGTTCGACAGCGACAAGAGAAGGAAGAAGGAGAGAGAGATAGGGGGTGCGATCGAATTCAACTCGGTTCCGCCCGAGCGTCTCTTGAACAAACGAGCGCACTCGCAAGCCAGCTGTTGCAACCCAAGGTGTGCCGCCCGTATGACGAGAAGATCCAGACTGGTATCGCCACGAGAGCAAGATTGCACATCATGCCGCTGAAAAAGTGGTCCGCCGTTTTCTCGCGTCGTCTGGGCGACAAGACTCGAAACATTACAGTCGCTACGGACATCTTGTAT